>PVKS010003502.1:0-102974 GCA_004027875.1 Aplodontia rufa
ACATTGTCTTAATTTTTCCAGTTTATGAAGTGGGCATTAATATTTGAAATTTGTACATCAGGAAAGCAAGAATAAGTGTGTCATTTTCCCCATCCTCAAATTCATGTTTTGTCTTCTCTTTTCAGAGTTGAAAATATTCTTACTTTTAAAGAACACTGAAACAAAATGGGGGTTGTCAGGGTCAGTTTTTCACTTTCATCTTCATTAAAAATTGCTCCATTAGCGCCTACATTTCCTTCATGTATCTTACAAAATTAAGCCCTTTTACTTGCTGTTCACACTTCCCTCAAGATTCATGTAAATTGAGTTATTGTTTTCTTCCAAGTTGGTCACTTCCATTGTTTTCCATTTTATGTGTGTCTTTCAAACCCTGTGAACCCATTAGAGAGCTCCCTGTGAAGTTATACTGACTTCACCAACCTGCCCCTCCCTTCCTGGGAGCACCGAGACTTATTACTGTGGTTGTCATTACATTCTTGTGTACCTGTTGTCCTCTGAGATTTTTATTCTAGATATTAAAGAAATGTTGAAAAGAAAAATTAAAAATGCTTATTTCTCTCCTATCCTTTCTTAGCAAGACCTAGAGAGTGCACAATTCAGAGTGGAGCAGGGGGTGGAGGATAGAGAACGCTGGGAGAGAAGGTTCCCTGGCATCTGTTTCTGATAATGGTTGAATATCTAAAAAGTGAATATATCATTGATTTGATGGAAAATTAAGGGTAGCTACATAGAAGGCTACTCAACCCAAAGTACAGTTGTCCTTTGTTATCCTTGGGGATTGGTTTCAGGACCCCAATCCGATAGCAAAATTCCTGGATGCTTAAGTTCCGTATAAAAGAAGTGAGTGGCATATTACTATGCACATCCTGTTGTGTATTTTAAATCATATCTAAATACCTAATACAATGCGAATACCACGGAAATAGTTATTATACTGTATCAACAAGGGAATAATGACAAGAAAAACATCTGTAACGTTTAGTGCACATGAAATATATTTTTGATCTTTGGTTGGTTGAATCCCCAGATGCAGAACCTGTGGATAGAGAGGGACAATTGCAATTGTTAGCTGTAAGAGATTAAATATATTGAGAAAAATAGAAATGTAGCTGTTGAACTTGGCTCTGCTGTGTATGATATTTAAATAATAATAAATACTATGATTTAGCAAACAGAACAGTGGTAAATTATCCAAAAAATGACTGCTACAATATCTCCCACCCTGTCTGCCATTATCAATGAGACTTTGCCATTGCATCCATCCAGAGCTGAACTTTCACCTCTCTAGAGGCTAGGCTTGCTTGTCACCTGCATTGACCAATATCGTGGGAGTAGTGACGTTAAAGCCCCTGGGGGCGCGACTTCACATAGCTTCTGCTCTCAGACTTTTGAGATGGTTCCTCTTGGGATGCTGCCTTGAAGCTGCCACACTTGGAGGAAGCTGAAGTTATGAATGTGGAGCACTCAGGAGCTCTGACCAAAATCCTCAGAGAAGCCAGCTCCCTTCCAGTTCATCACCTGAATGTGGTCATGTGAGTGAAGCCAAGTAGATCAGCAGAAAAACCACCCAGCGAATCTGGAGAATCACAAGAAATAATAAACCACTCTTTTTTTTTTTTTTTTTTTTTTTTGAGAAAGGGGGAGAGAGTAAGAGTGAGAGAAAGAGAGAATGAATTTTTTAAATTTATCTTTTCACCTGGCCTTTGTTTCTCCAACACTTAGTTGTGTACATGGTGCTGGGGTTTGAACCCAGGTCCTGTTTTGAGCCACTGCTCCAGCCCCAAACCACTCCTTCTTTAAGCCACCCATTTTGGGGTGGTTTATTTCCTCAAAATAAAAATGGAAACAATATTTATATTGGAAGAATGAAAAGAGAAGTGGAGTAAGAAAAGAGAACTAAATTATCTTTTAAAATGCCAGGAAATTAATAAACAATATTTTCAATACATAAGAAAAGAAGCACATAAGTATATATTATTAGAAATGTGGACGTAAAATAGCAGAAGAAGCAACTAAAGTGTTTAAAGTTGTTGCCTGGGGCCAGACTGTAGGGTGGGCCAGGGGAATGCATTTTCTCATTATAGACCTTTTAGTGCTATTTGATTTTTAACATGTGAACATGAATTGCTTTGATAAAAAATAAAATTTATATATTTTTAAATTGTCCCTGGGATAAGCAATCGTGTGCAGTGAGGGCACTGGAAGGCCTCAGGGCTTGGCAGATGAATGAGAAGGCAGCTGAAACCTAGTCCATGACTTTCTGTTGTCCATCCCGCCTCTGAAGCCTTGTCCTCCCACTGCATTTTCAGTTCTTGGCAACCAGTTCAAAATAAGGATATTTTTAAAATGTGCAGGTAAAAAGACATTTAGACAATAAACAAACAAAAAAGCCAGGAGACAGCAATGAATTATCTTTTTTATTTTCAACTAATTTATTTTAGGGCCTCTTGTCTTTTTAAAAGAAAAATGGAAGGGGGAAAAAAAGAGCCCTGAAATCCTTCAAGTATAAAAACCTGAAATAAAAGAATAATATCTTTAAATGACCAGTCATGAATATTTCTAAATAGCTACAATTCTGTGTAATCTGACGGCTGGAAAGAGCACTTGTAATTCTTGTGTGCTCTTTGGGGCCCTCCTTACTTCTGAATATGAGTTTGATTTTATATGAATCTAAGAGAACTTGGGGTACTTCCAGTAATGCATAGGTAGGAGTAGCTTCAGAGAATCCGCAACTTTTTGTTCTCACCATCGTTCCCTTTGGATTTCTTAATGCCATTCGTTGGTCTGTTAGAAATGCTGGCTTCAAGCCATAACTGTTTCTTAAAGCAAAATAGTCCATGACTTTGGCTACACAGTTGTGGCACCTGGACAACTTGGTTGGCTTAGGTTTTTTAAAAATTTTTTTTAAATCAATCAAAGTTGTTTGGAAAAAGTATATTGAGTTATTTTCATCATTTTTCAGCAAGCTTTCGTGGAATTATATCACTTCGACTCCAGTTCCTCTCCTAACCCCAAATATCTTTAGCTTTAGCAGGCTCTTCTCTTTCAGTTCTCTCCTCATCCCAGCCCCCGACTTAACTTGCCTTCAGAGGAAGCACCACAGAACTTATGCTCTCTGTTGGGGTGATTCCAGTAATGAGAGGGGGGATATTCCCAGGAAATGCACCAAAGAATATTTCTGTGGTCAATTTCATGCAAAAACGTCAGGATGGAGGGGCTGAGCTGAAGTTCCTAATTCTGCCTTCTCCATCCTTGGCAATGGTAATTCCTGAGTTCATGCACAACCAGTCCACCAGCATCCCAGGTTGTGCCAAGCCCCCACCCCTAGGACTCAGAACTGAATGTTCTGCTCAGAGGCCACTCTCTAGTCTGTCGAGTGTAGTAATAACAAGAATAAATGCCAATTGTTGAGTGTTGCTCTGGGTTCAGCATTTAACTGACCACTTATTGGTAATCCTGCTAACATTTATTGGTACGTTAATCCCATTTTTCAGAAAGACACATAACTGCTATAGGTGGAGACAGGATTTTCATCCACATTTTTTGACCACAAATCTCAGTGTACTCTGCCGCATTGCTGTGGATCTCACTGGCTCCGAGGGTCTTATAAAGCATCCCTATACCATTGTGTTGACCTTACATAGATAGGTCTGAACTTTTCTGACTTTGAGTCTTTCTGGGAGCTACTGTCTTTCTAATGGACTATGCCCAAATGATAGTGACATTTGTCTGAATCTGGCCAATCCATTTGACTCTTAATTGAACACCTGTTTATTTTGGCAGAGGTCAGACTACAGAAAGGTCAGTCCTCGAGGCCCTTTCTGGCTGGTCTTGCCTGCTTCACTCTCCTGCTGATTACTGCCCAAGACCTCTACCCTAAAGCATAAATAGTTTTAAAAAATTAATGAATGCCATATTCATTATTCATTCAAGTCATTGTATTCTAGGCACTGTGTTATGTTTCACATAGAACAAAAAGACAAATGAAGCACAGATCCTGAAGTCAAGGAGCTAGTTCTGTAAGAGGTGGTTGAGATGTATAGATGTATCCATCAGTAATCACAGTTTTAATTGTAAACACCTGTATATTCTTACCATACCCTGGGCACTTCACAAAGGATGCTTCACTTTGTTCCCCCCAAAGCCTTGTGAGATAGTTAGTTCTATTCTTGTCTTAGTTTATAAATAAAGAAACTGCAGTACAAAGATTGGATTATGAGCCCTAAGTAGTTTGATTTCAGATCCCAGCTCTTAACTCTACAGGGCTTAATGAAGATGCTGCAGGAGAAGCATAAATCACAGGCACTGAGAGAGAAATAACATTCAGTTGCATAAAACTAAGCAGGCTTCCTGCAGTGGTAACCCATGAGCCAGGCCCTGAGAGATGATGGGTAGTTTTGGGCCATGAGGAACGAGTTTGCAGAAGAAAGAATAGCAATTGGGCTCTCGTTGCTGAGGCCCCAACTTGTCTCCTCTCTGAGTGTGACAAAAGTCTTCAGCCTGGTATTAAATGTCTGAAAGTATGCAGGACTGTGTGGTCCTTTTGTTCATCAGCTCAAATAAGTTTTTGGGAAAAATGCCTTAATCCTCCTGATTTCTCTCCTAGTTTATCACCAACCCTAGAATGGTAGATTCCTTCCTGTAAAAATGTCGGTATGAAAGGACCTTGAGTAAGGACAATGACCCAGACAGGAGAGCAGCCATCAGCCATGGTAAATGAGTGAAATCACTGCCCAGCCTTGGGAAAGGCTTCAGAGTGCTCCACCCCAGCAATTGCTCCTAATCAAGGACAGATGGTGGCAGGCTATTTAACCTCTGTTCTTTTCCTGAATGTGACATGTCTCTGCTCGTCTTGCTTAATGACTAAAGTGAGGAGGACACCAAACTAAGAGGGTTGGAGAGAAACCTGAAAATATAATCTTTACCCTCTGCATCCTTCATCATGTCCCATCTGCTCCAGAAAATGGTCATGGTAATAAGTATCTACCCTGTGTTTCCCACTGAAGGGATAACTGAGAGAAACCTGGGGATGAACCTAATCTCCACTGTTCGCATCAATGTCAGGGACCAGAGCAAAAGCTGATGTGGAGATTCCTGGGTTATCTTAATTCCCCAACTTTTCCAACACAAGCTCATTGCTATTTAGCATGCACTTGACTGGACATTTTATTCACATTACATGATTTCTCCAGATGCAATGTCATGGGTGGCCTCACTGAAATTGTAGCCATTTTGGTTTTTTTGTTCTTTTGTTTTTTTGTTTTTTTGTTTTTTTTTTTTTTGCTAAATTACCACTTCCCTGCTCCTGACTTTAAAAATGTACCTATCTCCTTTCTTTTCTAAGTCTAAACTCGAATTTTCACTGCTTATATTTGTTGTTCTCTGAATCAATCAGTTCTTGTGTTGGTGGATAAGTTAGTGGAAATTTCCTCAAGAGATACTTCCAGATCCTCAAAACAAAACAACAACAACAACAAAAATCCTCAAAAACCTTTGGTTTTACAAATCAATTTTGACATATCTCTCTGTGTATGTGCACGTGTGTGTGTGCATATTTCATCTAGATACACTGCACATGTGTATGTCTGTACATGTCTGCATTGTGAATATGTGTTTGTGTGTAACTATGTGTTTTATTTTCACTACCCCTTTACTGTTGTACCTCCCAGTGGTTTATGCAAATCTGATACATGACCAGATTCATCCCCAAATTTCTGGGAGTCCAGCTCAGTCACAAGGAAAGAAGATGTGGTTTCTCAGGTGAATGTTTCCCTCAGAATGATGAATGGTGTAAAATATCCAGATGAAATTATAATGTGAGAGAAAGAGAACAGTAATTGAATGAAAAGCAGGTTGGTGACAACATTCCATCACAGATTATTCCTCTAGTATGAAAAACATCATGTGCAAAACTTTTCTGATAGTTTTTAATAGACAAAGTATCCAAGAGTTCTACAAGGTGCCATGAAACCAGCATTAATCACGCTGGATAACTGATGCTTACAAGCACTATTAGGACAGGTGCATTTCCCCTCTAAATTTCTTTACCATCTACTTGTGAGGATCTTTATATTTTTATATAGTTTTATAGGGTTATTTAAATTTTTTTCATAAAACAGGGTTGCTCTATGTGTCTTCTTCCTAAAGGTCTCTGAGCTATCTTCCAATGCACTGACTACAGGCAAGGTCGTTGCTAAACCCCTGGTGATGTCACCAGATATTTGTTTGTGTCCTGGTGAGTTTTTTTTGGAAGCCTTGATTTCTATTTTCAGTGACGCCAGTTTAGGGTCCTTGCAGATTCACTTAATCTTTTGCAGCACATGAATGATCCCTTCGTTCCACGGGCGCGTGGTTGAATCGGTGCTTTCTGTAGATCCGTCTCTCACTAGTTTGCTTTTGTCTGCTTTTTTGTGACTTAATTATTTCATGAGATTTTTGTTCTACCAATTTGCCATTCCCAATTCAGGCCATCCCTTATTCTTCTCCTCAACTTTAAAACTTTATAGCCTGGCCTCTAAGAGCCAGGGGTCGCATCTCTACAGAGTACACATCATTCCCACCCTCAGTAACTGAAGGGGAGACCAGGAGTTATGTAATTCCACACTCCATAAGCCACCGGCAGGGCTGACTTTATGATGAATTTTGACTCCAAAGACCTTGTCCCATGAAAACCGTGGTGCTCAGAAAGCTGGTTGGAGAGAGGACTTGTCAGATTAGTTCTTCTTATTCATTAGTTTGGTAAGATCTATATTTTACAATTCTATGCAGGGAAGCTATTTTGGTGCTTTTTATTTTTAAATTGCATGAACTCTGGATTTTGATACTAGTATACGGAAGGCTTTTAAAATATTTCAGTTTGGTTTTATCATAAAGATTCTGAACTTTTAATAATATTTAAAGTGTAGTATTTTTATTTTAACATTGTTGACTGCCTTTATTAGTTAAAACAAGTTGCAGTTTTTAAACCCATAACTTTGATTCAAAGTTGATTATAATCAATTCAGCTAATTTTAAGACCGTTTGCAGACTCAGCTTATAAAGAAATAAGGAAAAGTCATTCGAGACATTTGTAGATAGCCTACTATGTTCAAAATAATTTACTAATTCAAGTTTTGAAACTGCAACCAAAATATTGATGAGAAACAAGTGTATGAGAGGTTCCAGAAGCCCCAAATTTCCATTGCTTCAGTCTTTACATCTCCCAATTCACTGTGTTTTTTAGAGTGAGAGAGAGGGACAGGGCTAGTGAGAGAGAGGAAAAGAGAATCAATACTTTTTATATAGTTTTTCGTGTTTTCATTGTTCCACACTTAGTTGTGTACGTGGTGCTGGACTTCGAACCCCAGCAAGCATGGTAAACACTGAATCACTTCTCCAGCTCCCCAATTCACCTTTTAAAAAAGAATTGTTGCTATAATGCCTTTGCTAAGACATAATGTAAATTGAATGGCTTCCCTGAACTAAAGTCTTCAATGACTTCATGGCATTTCATAAATTAAGTCCCAATTCTAAGAATCAACAGTGCAAAATCTCCACAATGCAATTTCAACTTTCCTTCTCCTTCTTCTTTCCTGTTTTCTTCCTCCCTCATTCCCTTTCTTCCCTCCCTCCATTTTGCCCCTTTCTTTCCAAAATATAAAACACCCATAGACTAATGATGAACGAGGGAGAATAAGTCCTCCCTCAAAGATCCCTGGTCCACGGTAGAGCTCCTCACCACTCTGCACACACTCTGGTTTCCTCATCTCTCCTCCAGTGCTCCTGTCGCCCTCCCCACTCCACCCTACCCACCTTCACCCCAATGCCATCCCACTGTCTCTCCCACCTATAATCGTCTCCAAACTCACCTCCTCTGTGAACACTCTACTGTACTGCCTAGCATAGCCCCCTCTTTGTGCCTCCTATCTTTATTTTTCCCTTCATTATTTTTTTTTCTGTTCATGAAAGCAACGCATAGTCACTCTACAAGACATTGAGAATGGGAAAAAGTGTGAAAAGAAAATCAGATGCATGGTCCGGTGTGACAGGGTCTGGTTTCTAGACCCATCCCTGCCACTTACTTGCTGAGTGACATTGGGCAGGGCCTTTGCCCACTCAAGGCCTCCTATTCTTCTCTACAAGTTAGATCTTAATTTCCTGATTTGAAAGGACCATTGCAATTATAGAATTCAGTGTTTAATGTTCATGCCTGTACTTGAGTACTGTGTATCTTGGCTCCTCCACTGGATAGTCACAGTGCCCCCTCATTACCCCACCTAGTGCTTGGCCTTGGAATAGAACTCCTAGCCCCGTTGGCATATGCTGTGACTCTCATAATTTCATCCCCAATAGATTCAACTCGTAATAACTCTCACCCATGCAGATTTGTCATCTAGCATATGTAATAGTGGAACATGCTGGGCTTGAATTTCATTATTAGGTGTAAGGTTTATTATCCTATATCTCTCAGCAGTCTTTTGTTTCCTTTTTTTTTCCTTCCAACTTAAAATGATAGCACTAAACAAAACATTAAAATTCTATCCAGTTTGAACAACACTATAAACATTATTTACATTGATTTTGTTCAAGTTCATTGCAAACCCACCTGAGGCATAAGTCTCTATTTAATGCCATCCTCTCTTCAGAAATTTCAGAAGTTTTCTGTCTAGAATTGTGATTTGAAGAACTGAAAAGAATAACTAAGAGAGTAGCAACTTTATCATCAAATTCATGCCAGAAGTATTGGGTAACTAGATTAAAGCATAGATTTATAAATCCCTCTAGTTCCTTAGCGTTCCTACACATTTTTTAGGAAGTTGTTTATTTTTCCATAACCAACCTCCTGTTTTTTTAAACATGATCTCCAGGAAACTCTTCATTTATGTTTGCTATATAATTGCCCTTCAGGCAGTTCCTGGACCTTATGTAAACAACCAGTGGGTATTTTGTTTCCTGGGCTTCCAGGTGTGGGGGGCGGGAGGGATGGAACTGGAAGGTTGGTCATCTCACACCACCCAACACTGACAGTTGTTGGCTGAGTAAAGGTGGCCAAATGGCAGCTTCCTTGTGACTCAGTTTCCCTTTCTTTAAATTGAATTGCCTTAGTTATTGGTGGTGAAGATCAAATAAGATGATATGAGCAAATCTTTTGAAAATTACCAATCCCCATAGAAAGGGTAATTATTCTTTAAAGCTGTCCCCACTGTGTATGGGAAAATTGTCCCATGTCCCATCTCATGTAAAATCTCTGTGCTAGAGAAGGATGAAGGCAGTTGAGGGACAGATTTACTTTATATTTTGTTTTAATACCACAGTATCATAAAATGTAACTACTACAGTGATGTATGGATTGTTTTCATCTTTGATTTCCTGTTATTGGAAGTGCTTTTCTGTGCTCCCTAGAAATGTATTAAAAGTTATTTGATTAGAATTTTACACTCATGGCAACTAGTACTCTTAAAAAAGTATAAGAGTGTAAAAGCCTCTGCATCATGAAATTCCTTCGTCACATGCCGGTGCAGCAACCCATTGTTCCAGAGGGCAGGGGAAAGCCAAAACAAAATATGTGTTACTAGTGACATGTAAGGAAGCACAAAACAAGATACCCCAGGAAATCAACTGCAGAAATTGTGAAAATAATCAACTCCCTTATTTGCATACAAATACACCTTACACACTTCCTCTCTGCAACTTAAATACAAAGAACCAACCAAATGGGTAAATTCTAAGTGCTGTCTCTCAAACTGGACTCTTCTATTAGATTTTCCCAGCTGCTCCTTCCAACCATTTCTTAACCAGAAGCTTCCGAGGCAAAACAACTGTTTTGCTAATGTAGCATTTCCTTCTCATCAGCTGTGATTGGAAATCACACTTTTCTTGGGTCAAATAGGTTGAAATATTTGAGTTGCTGAGTATATATATCACATAAATGTTTTCCTATAGGTATTACCCTATTCACTTTTGTAGACTAGCATTATCGAATTCTGGAAACAAGGTCCAGAGAGGTTGAGTAATTTACCTAAGTTCATACAACTTGGAAAATTGAATTATAACTTGCCTTCAAGGTCCACTTTCCAAACTTTGCCATTGTGACATTCCTGCTCATCTTCCTCATCTTCCAGCAGCGGCAAAGTTTCTCTCAACCATATTCCTGTGATCCTTCTTCTTGGACCATGTAGCTTCTTACTTCGAAGGATGAAGTTCTTTTGGTGATGTGGTAGACTCATTAGATGATATACTGCCTGATCATGGTGCTTTCTCCCAGAAATAACAGGAGGAAACAGCATTATAATAAGGCACAGTGCCTGTCTACCTAAATTCTCCCATTCAGGCCATGTTCAGGAACTAAGGTCTGAGTCCCCAGCTTAATTCCTCACATGAGAAGCTCTTCTGTGGAGAGAATGTGCTCCTTCACGAGGTTTCATGAGAACACCCAGATATTTCAAATCTCATCTCTGACAGGTTTAGGCCTCCTAAAAGCAAGGAAACCAAGGTGATTTATGTGAGAGGAACATGTGAGTCAGTTTGTCCTCTTACTAAAAGACGTGAGATCAGCCAACTATAAATCCCAGGTAGGCCGGTTTCTTCTCGGTTCGAAGGCTGCCCACTGACTCACTCTGCTGTGGAAACAATGCTTTATGGAAGGCAATCGTAGCAACCATTTCCTCTGGAGGCTGCCCGTAGTTTTCTTTATGCTCTTACTCAAGGGTGTGGTCTGGACATGGGTGAGAGCAGAATACTCATGGAACTCTCTGGACTTTTTCATGACTGTACCACAGACACAAGTTTGTCTTGGTTTCTTGGATTTTCTACCTTCCCAGGCAATCAAACAGTAATGATTTCATGTGTTTTTAATACACTGTCAACAAGGTACCTAAAATATCCTTCAGGTCACATATATGAAGTTCTGTGTGAAGGACTACATCTGATCTCAAAAAGATTAGATGGTCCATGCATGAGGCTCCAGTGCAGGGCCAGCCACGGGGATGTATTCATTTACCCATGTTCTTGTTTCCATTGGCATGACCAATCTTCTCTGAAGATAGCAGAGTAAAAGCCAACTGAGGTCTGGTATAACTCAAGTCATAACTAAACTGTTTTATTGCTCTCTGTAATTTCACCTCCTAATCAGTCTGAACCAGTTCCTGTATGAACTGGTTTTGAAGAAAACTCATCCTTTCAGACCATTTTTCACTGGCAGGTCCACTAATCTCTCCTGGCTTGATGTTAACGGTCAACTAAGAGGTGGAGGAATCTTTCAGGAATTTTTCAGTTGGGAATCTTCTATGTATCCAAACACCAGCTAGCAACCTGGAATAACCTCATGAGCTGGAGAAAAAAGAACAGAACACTTGGAGACAAACAGAGCAGGATTTGAACCCCAGCTCTATCTCACTGTAGCAGTGCAGCATTCAGCAAGCACTTGACCTTCCAGGGCTCAGCTTACTCATCTGTAATGTGAGGATGAAAAAACCCAGTTCTCTGGATTGCTGTAATAGTCAGATAATCATTGTGACATGCTTAGCTTCTTTCATCTATCCTGAAATCCTCATCCTTTCTGCTGAGAAATGCAAGCCTGGTTTGCATTAAGCCTCTCTGAAAGCAGGTATGTTAGAGTTAAAGTAGAAGGTACGTAATGAACCAAGACTGGGGGTTTTGGATGGTCAGCAAGAAGGAGGAGGCAAGAGCTGGGAGGCAGACAGAGCCATGAGACATGGCCCATTAGCCTAACACGTAACATCAGAGAGCAAAGAGGAGGAGGGACATGGCGAGTGCTCAATGGTTCTGGGCATTATGACCCCTAAATAAAGAATTTGATGAAGGGAAAACATTAACTGCAACTAAAGACAACAGCTTTTCCAAGATGGCCTCATTAAACGTCTAATTGGCTGAGAATATTCTGTGGGTTCCCACACACTGCTAGGAACCTCATGCGGTGTTTCATTCTTCGTCTAAGTAGCTTTGTCTCTGCACAGAGACACAGCCCCAAGACTTTTTGGAAAATCTTTCTGCTTGTCCCATCAGAGAATGCAAACGGATTGTTGAGGTTAAAGCAACATCTTGCCTTGACCTGTCTCTTCTGTGACAATCTCTCCTGCCCTCCCAAAGAGAGTGGAAGAAACAATGCGAGATCCAGAAAGATAAGTGAAGGAGGAGGTTTCAGGTGATCAATGAGCTCAGGGAAGTCAGGGGTCACTGAAGGGTCAGGCTGGAGAGCTGCATTCCACAGAGCTAATATTAGATGAATTAGGTTGTTCTTATTTTACCTGAGAGGTAATTGTCCCCCAAAATGCATTGCCTGCAGTAGTTCAGGTTGTCTTGATTATATAGGAACTCATATATATTGTGCTCTGTCCCGTGAGTGGCCCTAGCCTAGTTAAGTCCTGTGGGGAAAGGCGAGGGAATACACGACATGGTCTCTGCTCTCAAGGAGTTTGTTTAGCCCAAAAGAGAAGTCTAAAACACTGAGAAATAATACAAGATGTGTTCAGCAGCTCTGGATCCTGAACTAAGTGGAATGGGAGACCAAACCCTTATGTTCTGGCAGATATATATCAGCAATGCAATAATCATCAAACCATCTGAAATGGAGAGAAAATAAAGATGATGTTTAAACATCATTGTGTGTGTGTGTGTGCACTTGTGCATGTGTTACAGTGCACATAATCTGATTATTGTACTATATCTAATTTTTATTTTATATATATTTATTATATACAAATATTTCCAACTGCCTTTCTTTGTGACAGATAGTTCTTTATTTCGATCCTTTTATTGTTCCTTTAGAGATTCTCTTTAATTTTTTTCCTTATGTTGTACAGTATCATGAAGCTATAAAGTAGTTATTACTTCAAGGTCCATCACTGCTAACATTAAAAGTTAAGGGAGTTGGGGCTGGAGCGGTGGCTCAGCGGTTATGGCGCTTGCCCGGCATGCGCAAGTACACGGGTTCAAACCCCAGCAACCCACATACACAGCTGTGTCAGAACAGCGAAAGGCATGTGAAAAACTCAATAAAAATTGATTCTCTCTCTCTGTTACTGTCCTTCTTTAAAAGAAAAAAAAAAAAGATCAGAATGCTCTGGCTTTCTAAAAAAAAGGTTAAGGGAGTTGCCAAATGGTCATTGTTTAAATTGTCATTGATCTCTGAGTACCATTGGTTTGAAGCAAAGTAAGGTGAGTGTATCAAGAATTGCAAGAGAATTTCTTGGAAGAAAGAGAAGCTTGTTGATTAACAGGATCCTAGGAAAAATTAGATAGCCCGTTGAGGCAGACAGGCAAAGGCTAGATTGGGAAGTTAGATTTCACCTGCTGGGGAAAAGCCATTCATTGTCTTGAATAATAGTGACATAATGAAATTTGTATTTAGGAAGATGAATATATCATTATGACATAAGATGGATATAAAATGGTGAGATTAGGGCATTTATTTTAAGAGATAGCACTAGTAATAGGAATTCTGCTTAGATTTGTTGAATACCCAGGTGTATTCAAGAAATTTTCAAGTGGAAGTTTCCACTTTAGATGAAAAAACTCAAGGAATGTAATACTAGAGATTACGTTCACAGGCTTCTAGGCTTCTGTTGCCTGTAAAGTCAGAACTTGTGAGTTGGAATATTTCTTCTGCCACTTACTGAACCACTCTGGGCAACACAGAAAAATAGTTTGAGTGTTAATCTTAGCTTCACCTCTTCATAATGGTGTGACCTGGGGAAGTTTAAGCCTCACTTTTTGCATTCAGTATATATGTAACACAATGTTTCCTATAAATTCATTTTTAGGATTAAAAAAGATAACACAAGTGATGTGCTTAACAGCATATAGCCCAGAACACACATCCAATAAGCAAAGTTATACTTTTTCGCTGTCTATTCTTGGTGAAAACATGTACCTCTCTGAGTTCCAGTACCCTCGAATGTGAAAGGAAGTGAATCAGAGAAACCTTTGAACATTTACTGTGAGAATGAAGAGGTGGATGTGAAAACACCCTGAAAACTAGAATTTATTATACAAATGTTATTTTTTTGTGGTTATTGTCCATCATCACTGTTGTTATATATAAGCCATACATCTAGAACCGGAACTGTTATGCATTTAAGTAGTATGTTATGTTTACAAGTGTTATAAATGAAATCAAACACGTGGTCGGGTGTGGGTGAGCAAGGCATAAATTTTACTTTGGCCGAAGGGTGAAAGAAAAAATGGGCAGCTTGCTAGGGAGTGAGGGGTTCTTAATGCTGACCTGATGCAATACTGCCCTTTTCCCTCATTGGAGGAGCTCAGGTGCACAGTCTGAGTGATTGGCTGTGATTAGGTGGAGGCAGGTACAAGAGGAAGTAGGCGGCGACTGGGAGATAATGGGGGTGGGGGTCGCCGCACACATGGCGAGGGTACTAGGGATTCCCTGTTCGCTGGAAGAAGATGGCTGGGTACTGGAAGGGGTCCTTGGAAAGAGGTGGGCGGACACAGGTGGGCAGACACAGGTGAGGGAGTTATATCTTCAAAGGGGTAGGGGGAATCTAAAATGGAGGTAGTAGATTATACATGACAATCTTTCAAGTTTGACAGAAAAGACATACATCTTACACAAGGGATGTGATAATCTATGCAATATTTTTAGGATAAGGATCTGGGCTTAGAAATTAATGCTGAGATGGCATTAAGTACAGTGATGCCCAAGCCCGCCAACCATCTCATGAAGGGTTTTCAGGTTGCCCAGGTTGCTCGGATATAACCTGAAGAGACTTTTTCCCAGTCCATTGCAAAGGCTCAGTAATTCTATCTTGTAATGAACAACTCAGGCCTTTCTTCTTCGCTCGATCAACAAACATTTCTCAAGTACTTACCATATGCCATGGCCAATGCTCAGTTAGGACAGGAAGGAATCATTCTGAGTTGCTACTTGCAGGTAGAGAAGTAAACCAGGAAATTAAGCTCCAAACTGTGGGCAGCCACCTGAGGCTTCTTGATGGTTCCTGGGCTGTGTATTGGAGACAGGTTGGGGCACAGTGTCATGTCAGGTTTTAAGTTTAACCAGTTATTAGCTATGCAATGTTGGCTGACAGACTTAATCACTCTGCATTTGGAGTGTGATAACTTAATCATTTCTGCATTTGGAGTGTGATAACCATACAAACCTTCTTCTGTTGTAATAGGTATCAAAAGAAAATTAGCATCTGGTCAAGAGTAAGCTTTCAGGGGTTGGGGATTTAGCTCAGTGGCAGAGCGCTTGCCTAGCATGTGCAAGGCCTGGAATTTGGTTCTCAGCCCTGCAAAAAAAAAGAGTAAGCTCTCAACATAAGACAGCTGCTTTTACTATAGAGGAAGCATATAACATGCGAGCATATAGGACATCCAAGTGACCACGATTCATTTTAGTTGTTGTTTACAGCTGAAGGAAAAACAGGAGCGGGTCAAGACTTCCAGTTAGTGGAAGGTAACTTCTGTCATTGATGTCCATCAGGTAAACTCTGGGTTATGTCCTTTTACATATTTTTATTTTGTAATAACTAAAACCTCTCAACAAGGGTAATAATATGTCTTCATCTTCTTGATGGAAAAGCTCAAGCTCAGAACACATAACATTTTGGGCCCTGCTAATTAAAGATAGGCTAAGATTTGAGCTCAAGTACTTTGTATATTAGCATTAAGAAGAAATGTAACCACAGTTTTCTCCTCCCATTCTCAGCAAAGTTTAGAAATTTGAACTTTCAGCTTTTCATTACCACTGCTTAGGCAAGTCTGGTTTACATATAAAGTCATTAAATGTTTTATTATTATGAACAATAAAACAATATGTCCAAATATGTTTGGATGAACTTTGATCCTTTAAATAATCACCCATCTACCAATTAGAACAACCTTCTTTTGAATCTGCTTATGTCTCTATAACAATATGCTGTTCCAAATAGTTACCTTGACAAAAATCATAATCCACATGAGATGGGGTAACTATGGAAATTGATTGGTTGAACGCCTTCCATTTTCCATGTTCACTCACTATAGTATTCCATTCAATCCTCAGAGTATTCATTCATTTGGAAAGTGAATTGATACTGTCTTTGTTTTAGGTGTTCTAGGTATTCAGGGTACAAAATCAAAGAGAATAAATTCCACCTTTGTGGAAATTAACATCCTCTTGAGAGACATAGAAAAACAAGTAAAATATATATGCCAAATGGAGAAGAATGCTATGAAGAAAAATAAAGCATAGAAAAGGGAATGTGGCAGTGGTGAATCACTCCCATCCTGTAGGAAGAGGCTCACTGGGGCAGGGATATTGAGTGAAGATATAAGAGAAGTGATGGAAACCAGGCTGACATTTGGGGAAGAGTATCTCAGGCAGAAATGAAAAGCAAGGGCAAAGGCCCTGGAATAGGAATATGGCTGGTATGTTTGAAGAGCAACAAGACCGAGTGGCTGGAGAGGAATGGGTGATCAAGAGACTAATTAGTAGGAGGTGAGATCAGAGAGATCATACAAGGCCCTGTAAACCACTGTAAAATGTTGACTTTTCCTGTAAATGTCATGGAAGCCACTGAAGGGTTTAAGATTAAATGAAATTATCTGACTTATGTTTGAAAAAGATCACTTTGACTGCTAAGAGCAGGCAGATTATTCAACACACTTTTGCAATAATCCCGGAGGAACAGGGATGGCTTAGAATAGTGGCTGTTGAAGTGAATATAAGTGGTTAAATTTGTGGTATATTTGAAAAGTAGAACTGACAGCAGTTTTCAGATGGATGGAATAAGAAGCATGAGAGGGAGGAACCAAGGATGACTCCAATGCTTTTGGAACTGGAACGAGAACATTGGAGTTGCATTTATTGGGGACAGAGAGGACTACTGAAGGAGCTGCTAAGTATCAGCTTCTGACATCTACACAGCTAGGCTTTATTCACACAACTCTGTCTCCTTCCACTGGGTGGAATCCACAAAGTGATTGATGTACTTCACCCAAGTTCATAATCAGGCATGGTGTGGAGGAAAGACTGGCCAAGGGCTCTGAAAATGACTCTCTTTCTCCCCTTTTAAGTTAATTAGGAAGCACATTCTTGTTTTGAAATTAGAGTTGTCTAGTAAACCTAAGCCAAACTCTTGGTCAACTTGTTGATTATGGAAAACAGGGTTTTCCTGGCAACTCTTCCGTTTGTTTCCACTGCTTTTCTCTACCCAAGAGATGGGTCTAGATGCCAAATTCTTTCTTTCCGCAAATTATATCTCCTTGGATAACCTCTCTGATGGGCATAGGATCACTACAGTGGTTATTCATTGTTGATCTTCAGACTAAAGAGATTCCGCCAGCAGAAAACAAATAACAAAAGCAGGATGGGATCACTGGACTCATGAAAGGATAACTTTAATGAAATGAGAAGACATGGCGGCCCCAGAAGACATGGGTCTAAGACAGCCCTTCTACAAGGAGGACGTTTATCTGGTGGGCCACCTCTGGGCCAACCAAGTTGGGACTCACACCTCCTAGACCAGATGTCTCTGTAGCTCCAAGCCTACAAAGGGCTTTTAACTCAGGCTTTCACAGAAGACAACAAAGGGAGTAGCTAAATGTGATTGAATCGCCACCGTGCATTGAGAACTACATAAGTTAGTTCACAGCTAATGGGGCGTGTTTATTCATAACACAATATAAATCATATAGTGAGTGCTAATATGAACTCCCATTTTTTTCTCCAAGGAACTAACGAAAATATTCAGCCAATGAAGCTGGAATGAGTTTATTCAAGTTGATATGTTCATTCATTCACTCATCCATTCATTGAATAAACATTTGTTTAGCACCTTCTGTCCCATGCATTACACAAGGAAGCACTAGGAAAGCTTCAAGAAGATCACAGACTATTTTGGGAAAGGACAGAGGGGACAACACACATGCCCATGATATTCCAGGCACTGTATTAGACCCTAGGGATAGGACAGTAATAGGACAGATAAGATCCCTGCTCACACAGATTTTACAGAAAAAAATAAACATACCAATGTAATTAGAAATATAATTATTTTTGAAAGTGGTGTTATACAAATGAGAAAAGTGATCATTAGAAAGTTAATGGAGTAGAGGGTTAAGGTATTTTGGAAAGCATGGGCAGGACAGGGTGTCATGATCAGAAGGAAAAAATGCCTGAAAGAAGGAATACAAGCACAAAGATAGCTGAGTTTGGAAGATATGGAAAGAGAGTGAAAAGGAACCGATACAAAGCTAAGGTGGATAGAGCTTAGCAAATGACAGAACTAGTGGAGCAAAATAAGAACAGAGAGAGTCAGGGGCCAGATTACTAGAGCTTTAAAAGTTACGACTAAGGTATTTGATTTTTATTCCAAGTACAATTGGAAGCTATTGGATGGTTTTACACAATGATTTTATACAGCTTTATTTATTATTTAATTTTACTTTATTCAGTGTATAAAATGGACAGGAGGTTTCAGGGGGGACAAAGGGAGATGGCAGGCCCTACCAGATGATGTGAGGTAACAACCAGGACTGATTTTTACTAGTAGAGACATTGAACAATGGTCACATTTAAAATATATTTAGTGTAATGAGCAGGAGAAATGAAATACACAAGGATGGCCCCTATATTTGGAGCTATGCTATTAGTGAATAGTGTTGCCATTTGATGTTATCTACAAGACTGAGCAAAGAAAGAGACAGTTTTAGTCAGCTATTTTGTTGCTGTGACTAAAAGACCTAACAAGAACAATTAGAGGAGGAAAAGAGTATTTTAGGGTTCACGGTTTCAAAGGTCTCAGTCTATACACAATAAGCTCCAATCTTGGGGCTTGAGGTGAGGTAGAACATTACGGCATAAGACTGGTGGAGGAAAGTGGGTCAGAACATGATCAGAAAGCAGAAAAAGAGCTCCACTCACCAGATACAAAATATATACCCCAAAGGAGGACCCATCTCCTCTAGCCACACCCCACCTGCCTTCAGTTACCACCTAGTTAATCCCTATCAGGGATCAATTTACTGATTGGGTTAAGGCTCTCATATCCCAATCACTTCACCTCTCATCCTTCTTGCATTATCTCACCCATGAGCTTTTGGTTGATTCATATGAGAGATTATGAATGAAGAGTGCTTTTAGGAATTGCTAAGTTTGAAATGATGATTACATACCAAGATGTGCTCAGAAGAGAGATCAACACTGGAGAATTGTTACATGTAGTTGGTATTTAAATTTTGTAGATGATATCATTTGAGAATAAATTTAGATACAGAAAAGAAGAAGTGTAAAGATTGAGTTCTGGAGGCTTCAAACATTCAAACTGGAGGCAATGCTGGGTTGGGGGATGAAGAAAGCAGCCAACTAAGAGGAAAAGCTAAAAATTGATGTCATGGAAGCCAAGAGAAAAAGATATTTGAAAATAAAAAGAGGAAGAAATGATTTTCCCAAAGGCTTCAGGGAGTTTAAGGAAAATTATAATACATGGTTGATTACTGGATTTGTCAGAATGAAGTTCACTGGTAATTTTGACCATGACCATTTCAGTAGAGATGTGGACAGGAAATTTTGAAAACATGAAGGTGAACTCATTCTGGAAAGTGCATTCTGAGGTGGAAATGGAGAATCTGGATGTAAAAGTTTGAGAGTAAGTTGGGTGAACACAAGTGTTGGAGAAAGGCAGAGCGCTTAGTCTAATCAAAGAATAGAACTTAGAGAAATATCGTTGTGCAGGGGAACTGTAAGCAATTCAATGTTGCTGAAAGATAAGTAGAAAGCTGAAGTGAGGGGGAGTTCTGTTGGAAGGCTATGTGATGAGGGACATGGTGAATGCTTCAGTAGGTAGAGAGGGCTCACTGAAAGTTTTAATCATGAAGTGATATTGTCTCATCTGTATTTTCAGAAAGGACCTTCTGCAGTATGGACCAGACTGAAAACAAGGAAACCATAGATGAGTTGTTGAAATGCTATGGGTAAAAAATCATAAGAATTCAAACTTGGGTGGTTATTTGAGATAGAAAAGAAAGCATATCTTTGAAGCATCGAGCAGCTGAGATGTCTTTATTGATTATTTTAAGTGCCTTCTAGGTTTTAGCCTTCAGTGAGTGGGTGAATAGCAGTGCCAGTATCTCTGATGGCAAAAACTGAAGATGGAATGGGCTCAAGTAGTAAGCAAGTAAGCTCAGCTTTGTGCCTTGATGTTCATGTTTTTCTGGGACAAGCTGAAGGAGCATTTCAGTAGATGTATGGGTATTGATTTGAGTTGTTGTGAATAGGTATGGAATATTAAAATTTGGGGAGCTATTAAAAAATATCCAAGGTATCTGACACTTCAATGACATTGTTGACTTTAGCTCTGATTAATTTTGATATCAAGGTGGCTGTGTTTTGAAGAGTGAGTGGAAGGTGAGGAAACAAGAGTAGTGAGTATAGAGACTACTGTTTTGAGGGTTTTGAGAGGTTTAGACTTACAGGAGAAAGATTAGACAGGAATGTGTAGGGCTAAAGAGATATTCTTATTTCTTTTAGGATGGGAGAAACTTGAAAATATTTATTGGCTCAGGAGAAGGAATGAAAGTCTAATCTGGGAGGGAAGTAGGATGAAGGAAAAGTCAAGTTCAAGGGGAAATGGGGAAGATGCACTCAGTGACTCAGATGGGGGTTGGCTGTGATCAAGAGGAAGGGCAACAAAATCTTTGACAACAGCAGGAGGGCATTTGTGGGAATGTAGTTAAGGAAGACAGAGGGATTGAGAGGACTTGGTTTTCTATAACTCAAGAGACACAAGATCATTGCTAAGAGGGAGGAGTGTTGGGTAAGGTGTTTGGTACCAGTGAAGATTTAGAAGAATCAAAGTGAGACATAGGAAAGGGAGATAGATCAAGAACTAATGAGCCACACTTTTTCCGGTTTGGAGAACATGAGTTTGTACAGTTGTCAATCTGCACGGCTGCTTGCTTTGTTAGAAAGAAGTGCTAAAGAGTTTAGATGCGAATGAAAATAGTAAACCAAAGTTACTATTTATATTAATGGATAAAGTGGAAAGATGGGGAGGAAAAGAACTGTGGGTACTAAACAGAGAGTCCTTCAACACCCATTATGGGTCACAATTTAGGTAGAAAAAGATGAGCCATTAGAATACAGCTGATGTACTGGGAATAAAGGGAAAATCCCAGGTATCAAGATGGTTGAAGGACAGCGAACATGAGAGTAAGGTATTGGGGGGTTTGGAAGCTGGTCTTTGTGAGAAATTAAAAGAATATTTCAGAGAAAGAAGCATTCCACATGACAAGAAGGCACAGGGAATGGTTGTAAAAGAAAACAAAGAAGATAAAAGGCACAGGGCTGACAATGTTAGATGCAGGATGGTTCACATGGAAATTAAACTCACTCTTCCCACAGCATAGACGTTGATGTGAGGTGAGAATCCACACTGTCTGAAGTGGAGGGACTGTTATGCCAATAGGGGACAGTGATGGGTGACAAGAGAGGTGGAAGACATGAGGTTTTTTTTTTAAGGTCAATGAACAAATATCTGGAAGTAGCATTGGGAACTGGGAAGCAACAGAAATATCAAGCTTGCCTCCCGACACTAAACAAAGTACAATGTGGAAGACAGAAACATTTAACAGGGAGGACTAAAAGCAAAATCACGTTTTCAGAGGAGTGTGTAGTAGAAGGATGGATATATGATGAGATTAACACGGGAAGCGTTGTTTATAATGAAGCATTCCAGAGGTGTCACTAGGAATGTTTGAAAGACAGAGGAGCAGTAGGATTGGGACCAGGACCAATAACATCAGAGCAGAAAGGGGATACACATAGAAGTAAGGAAAGAGGACCATGAGGCTTTACGTTTTGGACCTCAACCACTGAAAAGAAGCTGGTAGAATGTGCTGGCTACAAAGATCCGCAGAGAACATTGGCCCGAGGCATGGACTCTGAGCTGGCAATGCCTGACTTTTGGCAGCTCCTTCTACTGCCGGGTACAGAAATAACCCTTCAAGGTCAGAGGCCCAGCTAAGAGTGCCACTACTGGCATAGGATTTATCTGTGGACACTGAGACCTTTCCTGGCATGGTCGAATCTCTTCCATGTGCTTCTCGTAGTCCTTCTCCTTTGCCACCCAGCCATGACCTGTCTATCTCTTTGTCAATTGTTCTTTAAGCCCTTATTCAGTGTTCACTTAGGATATTTTATCAATCGATTTCTATTCAAGTTGGTTATCAAAAACATATTATTAAACTGCCTGCTATTTACCCTCTAGGGCAGGTTTATCTTGAGTGTCTGAGAGGCTCTACTGCTTTCAGCAGGAAGAACAATTTCCTCATTGAAAACTAAAAGTTAATACTTTCTTTATTTCTCTCATTGGGTAACAATATTTGAACCTGGCCACTTCCTGCATGGTGTTATTTAATTTTCTTCTATGGTTTTCCACTGGCAAAGTGTTCTTATTTTAACATTTCACACTAACTCTTATTTGGGTTATGAAATAATTATTGAAATTTACAAAATAATATTCATTCTTCTCTGATTCTTTATTTACAGGTATAATTTTCACTGGTTTGGAGTCACCTAGGATATTCTGTGTACATATGAATAAGGTAAGAATAACCTGGAAGGTCTGGAAACTCTACATCTTTCTTAATAAAAGGTAAAGTGCAATTTAGAAATTCTGACTGCAGTCATATTCTCCATAACCTTGCTCTCGCCATGCAGAGCTGAGAGTATAGCAGAGGGCAGGTAGTGAACTGTCTTTACTTTAGGATCAGAGGTTGCTCTTGTGTGATTTGCTCCCCAACGTCATTATCTCTGATGCCCTGACCTGTCCAAATGCTGGAATATCCTTGCTCAGAACTACCATTGTGATCTAACCGTCTCTGATTACTGTTTGAACTTAACCTGAACAACATCCATCCAGTCTTGGTGGTTGCTCTGGGATCAATCTGTTGCCCTACATTTCTAAAAGATGTGGAAAATGCACATGGTCAAAAGGGCTTGAAACTGAATCTAGAGAGAACGAATCCAGACAAAACTGCAAATTCGTACCCCTAATTTATGGGCCTACTTGTCCTAACTGTGACAAACCATTGCCTGGTTATACGAATGGTAGGACTAAATCTGTACGAATTACCTATTTGCATAGATTTGATCATACATACTCTTTATTTCAGAATCAACCACTTTTCTAATAATCATGAGAGCAAAATTCAAAGTCCTCATCAGGACCTTCATGTCAATTTATGACCAAGTTTTATTCTACCATTCTGTATCCTACTCATGTGGTTTTAAATCCTGCCCTCATGTTGCAGCCACATCGTAATGCTTTTTCCTTCCACACAGAGAGTTTTCTCACATCCCTTTGTCCTATATATATTAGTGTTTAGTTCAGCCACCTTTTGACTGAAAAACATCTCCACAAGCTTCAGATCCCATCAAGTTTTAATATAATCTATCCTGGAAGACTTCTCCAAACTGTAATCAAAGATAATGGGTTGCTCCTTTATGTGCCTTCTACACACATCTGTTCACATCTTGATAAATTTGTAAGGCAGGCTAACAAACTGAAAAAATGGGTGGGGTGACTGAAGCTGCAATATACGAGTAGGAGTTCTTTAGAGAAATCTTAGCTTTGTTCTTAAGTTTTTCAACTGATTAGAAGAGGCCCAACCAGATTATTGATGAGAATCTGTTTATTTGACGTCAACCAAATATAGATGTTAGCTACATCTATAAATGCAGTTACAACAACACCTAGGTAAGTTGTAATGGAATAACTGGGTACTATAGACTGACCAAGTTGGCACATAAAATTAGCAATCACAGAGGGATATAATTATCGCTACCCCATTGGAAGCAAATTTTCAAACATCTGGAAGTAACTCTAGCCGACAGATGTTACTGTTCAATCATAATAGAGCTTGTCATTCTAATTCTTTATTGGTCCCACACATTAGCTATTAAGTAGCTAGAAGATAAAAGGATAATCAGAGTGCATGTGTGTCTAATAACAAAGGTGCAATTGTGGCTATTGTCTTTGTGACTTTTGTTGGAGCCTGACATTCACAAGGCAGGTTGTTGGGAAGGGAGGATCACATGCAGTCTGGAACACACAAGCACAAGCTAGAATGCAACAAGGATGAATTTGAACTTATACTCATGCTTGTTGCTTCTGATCTAATGATGAGTATCTTACAGAAGCCAAGATTTGTTTTTCTTTATTTTTGGTGCTGGAGATTGAACCTAGAGCCTCATGCTTGCTAAACATGTGCTCCACTGATGGCCTAAATCCCCATCCCAGAAACCAGAATATTTTATTGCTGAGTTAAATACACACAAAAGACCCGAGTCACAGAAACTGAAGGAGGATCCGGGAGGTGCTAGAGCTATTATAGGCCAAATACTGCTTCATTCCAATGAAACCAATCAGTAGATCAATAACACCTTGTGTGAGCTAAGACTTGCTGTTGCTTCCCTTATAGCCTCCTGACTACCACAAGTATATCCCTGTAGCCCACCAGAACCAGAAACATTCAAGAAAGAAAAGTCTTGGAAATGTAGCTAAAACTAGTCAAATAGATGCATTTTGAGGTAGTCATTCCAGGAAAAAAACACCAAATATTAAAAAATACACACACACTATTGAATAGTCCATAAGAAATCACAAAGGCAGTTAGAAAATATTTTGAACTGAATAAATATGAAAATATAATAGAATAAAATTTGTGAAATGCAGCTAAAGTAGTACTTAGATAAAAATTTATAGCTTTAAATGCTGACATTATAAAAGAAGAAAACTTTAAATCCAAACTCTTACACAGTAATTAATGTTCAAAGAAATTAGAAAATATATAAAAGGAAGGGAAATTAGTAGAATAGGAAATGGATGGTAGATTAATAAAGTGAACAACTGATTCTTTGAAAGAACATCAAAATTGATAACCCCCTAGATACACTGTTCAAGAAAATAAGAGAAATGACACAAATTCTTAACATCAGTAATAAAAGAGGGAACACCAATACATATCTTAGAGACATGAAAAGAATAATATTAGAATATATTAGCAAAGTTATGCTCACATATTTGACAACTTAGATGAAATGAATCATTTTCTTGAAAAAGAAAATTTACCAAAAGCAATACCAAATGAAACAGAAAATCCAAACATCTGCATTTTTATAAAAATGTGATTTATTATCAATATACTTCCTATAAAAAATTCCAGGCCCAGATTATTGCACTAGTGAACTCTATGAATCCTTAAAAGTAATCCTACATTCTACACAAATTCTAAAAATAGAAGAGAAGGAAAAATTGCCTATTAGTTTTATGTGGCCACTATCATCCTAGTATTAAAACCTAAGAAAGCTATATCACAGAAAAAATAAATTTTTATCATTTATTCTTTGTAGATATTGAAAAACACAACACAGTATTAGTAAATTTAATCATGTAAGATATTAAAAGTATGATACACCCTAATCAAGTAGGATTTATTGCAAGAATGCAAGGTTGGTTTTAACATTTGAAACCCAAGCAGTACATTTACCATATTTATGGAACAAAAGAAAACATGATCTTTCCAATGATTATTTAAAAATCATTTAAAATTCATTACCCATTAATGATTTTAAAAAATATTACCCCAAATTAGAAATAAAGGAAATTTCTCTGTGTGATAAGAGTCATCTAAAAAAAACCTACAGCTAACATTACATTTTATAAGAGATACCTTCCTCAGATCAGGAATAATTCAAGGATATCCAGTCTTTAATGTGCATTCCATATTGAACAAAATATATTAAGGGCTGGAGAGGTGGCTCAGCTGTAGAGTGCTTATCTGGCATGAGTGAGATGAGTGAGGACCCAGGTTCAATCCCCAGACAGAGTGGAAATAATGCCCACAGTGTGAAATGAAATGGCTCAAAAATAAACTGGAATGATGGGTGTGTAGAAGGATGAATAGAAAATTATGTGATAAAAACAGGTCTAGTTAATGTTAATGATAGAATCCAGGTGATTGGTATTCAGGTAGGAATTGGTATTCACAGTAGGATCTTTTCATCCTGCCATTTGTGAAATTTTGCATAATATATGTTGAAGAAAGCAACTAAATAGCTGAGTATGTAATCAGAAATGTCCCAGGGTTTTGTGATTTAGTCTAGTTTCGGAAATGTAAGAGTTTTCTTTCTTTATTTTTAAATATAGCATTAGTACCAGGCTTTCCCACCAATATTCTCTGAGCCATCCTCTGATGAAGTGATAAAGGAACCTACAAGACTTTTCAGACATTCCTGAGAATTGACTTCTGCTTGGACAAAAGAATTCCTAAAGCCAGGCTTTCAGAACCAAATGTTTCTATTAGCATTGAAGTAGATTAGGTTAGCTTCTCATTTTTCTCAAAACCCTAGGGTTTGGAGCAGGTGGAGTGTGACTTTCAGTCTGAAACCAAAAAGTGCCTTCTTTATTCACCAGCCATATCTGGAAGAATCAGTCACTTGATTGACAGAGCCCCTAATGACCTGGTGCTTTTCGTAGCATAATAGTACTGCAGGTGTCTTTCAAAAGGATGTTTCAGATAGGACAGTGAGCCCCTTCCTTGGTAAAGCATACTTGACCATGCACAAATAAGATCTTTGTTTAGCCTGGGGAGTGAGTTTAAAGACCTATCATCTCCAGTCGAAGGTACAACTGTCTCAGACAGCTCTATTTTTCTCATGAGCGTTGACACATTAACGCCTCTATTTTTACTTAAAAACTTTCTTTTAATAGTTCTATACTTCAAGAAATTTACTTTACCTAGCAGATGAGGCTTATTTCCTAGCTTTGGTCCAGCTTGCTTTCTTGCTAGCTGTTTAACAGACCTGGACGTCGCTTGGAGGAAGACTACAGTCTCCTGAATGTCATAGCAATCAGCCTAGAGGAATAGAACTGAGCTGCTTTCTCTGTAGAATAAAAAGAGAATTTTCATGTCACATGTTGGACAGGAACTAATAAAAGGACATCAGTGGGCAGAAATGCACATGCTGAAGGTAACCATCTCCACCCTCCTCTGGGAAGGAACATGTTGAAATGGCACTTTGACTCCTATGAAGATGATAATTTCCTTCTTCATACAACCTTTTCCTCTTCTTTCCCCTCCTTGTCCTCCTTCTTTTTCTCCCCCTTCTTTTCTTCTTATGTTAGCAAAACTGAAGAATAAATTCATAGACAAGACTTACACGGACACAACATCTATGTCTATATATAACATCTTTCTAAAAAATAAATTCACAGATGTGAATCTTGCTGATTTCCAAATAATGGACTATGAACTTGGAGGTTGGAATGATCACTTTGAACATGACTTGGTGCAGAATTAAAGAAAAATGGAGCAGAAACATAATGAGTCTTCATCGAGGAGGTAGCACAATGATGGACACATTTTTCTTTTTTAAAAATTATCTTATCTGTTTAGATCTTATGTTCTCCTAAAGTAATTTTACATGCTTGGAAATAAAAATATATGTACCATAATATCCTGAGATAGGAATGAATTAAATTATGTAAAGGAAATTAAAAATGTAGAAATACTAGTAAAATATAGTAACAAAACATTAGTAGTAGTGACTATTATAGCTAATTGTGCACTTGTCATAAATTAAAGCAATCTGTGTGTGTGTGTGTGTGTGTGTGTGTGTAAAATCACAATGAGTCATATGTTCCTTTTCAAGTATAAAGAAAGCAAAGCTGTTCTTTAGTAAATCAACCCTTTTACCTGTGCTAAATTTTGAAAGGAATTTAATATACTCATACTGTGCATGAATATTTATGGAGCTCTTCAGTTTAAAATCCCTCACTTTTTTCATTGCTATTCAAAAATCTATAAGCATGTTTGTTCCATTTTACAGAATAGATTGAAGTTAAGAGAGAGAGATGGCTTGTGACTTGTAAATTATGAAGGAGGAGCTCTGGTCTGTATCTTTTAACTCCAGGTCTTATGCTCTTTCCATGTCACTATGTCAGGGACGCTGGCTATGATAATGGATGCTGTTTTCAACAGAACATTTATTGAAGATGCAGAAATGGAGATAGCATATGACATTTCCTGTACTGACCCTTGGCTAAAAGCTGAGGGCAAAGAGGTTAAAGCGAAACTCATTGAGTGACTTGTGTTGGGGTTAATTTACTGAAGTCTAGGTATTTTGCTTTCCAATAATTTAAATTTATGAGAGCCTAAGACTTTAGAATAACTAAAGGAATTAAGGCGAAATATGCTCCTTCAACTAACAATCTCATTCTTATTTTCTTGATTAGAAATCATATCAGTCAGGGTCCCCGCTGGAAACAGATGGCACCACTCAAACTGGATAATCAAAAAGGGTTTAGGAAAGGAGTTATTTACAAAGGAGTCTAGGAAGATCAACAAGAAGTCATGTAGGACTTTGAGAGAGAGGTGAGCCAAGGAGTGGTACCAATCTCTCTAATGTTCTGTTGGGCCTCCTACTGACCAAACCTACCAGAGTAGAGGACATTCCAGATAGTCAGTATCTAAGGGCACAGAGCAGGGTGGGGGAAAAGTGGAGAATGATTCTGGAGGTATACACCAGCACAAAGGTGATGCAAGTTTGTACAGGAGTAAACTCTCCAGAAACAACAGAATTGTGGTAAATACTGACCAAGGAAGGACATATATGTGCTCTCAATGATAACGTGGATGGATCTAGTACAGATTAAGCTAAGGATGCAAACTTCTTTTTTTAAGTACAGAGGTTAAACCCAAGGTTGCTTTTAAACTAAGTTACATCCCAATCCCTTTTAATTCTCTGAGACAGAATCTCACTAACTTGCCTAGGGTCTTACTAACTTGCTGAGGCTGGGCTCCAACTTGTGATCCTCCTGCCTCTGCCTCTCAAGTCTCTGGGATTATAAGCAGGCACTATTATATCCAACTGAAGCAAATATTTCTTAAACACTACTTGTGTACTAGATACTATATAGGATGCTTTCCATACATCAGCTCATTTAATACTTACAATAATAATATTGGGTATCATCATCATTGTTATGCATATTATAGCAATTAAGACTCAGTAGGGTTAAGAAATTTACCCTGCAAGTCAATGGCAAATCTGAGATTTGGATCCAGGAATTTTTCATGTTTGCAGTTTTCCTGTCTACTTCATTCCTATGTGACCACAGGAATGCCAAAACACATCTTTCTTAGTACCTAAGGCAGCAGAGGGTAGGGGGAAGGAAACTACAAAAAGAAAATCTTAAACTATTTTGTGTGATATTATGAACAATAATGTTGACATTGTTACTCTGAAATTATTATGCTTCTAATGGGATTTATATATTGAATTTGATATACTACAATAAGATAATATTACTTTGACAATTATTGTCATTAGATTCTTAAATGCCATACAGGAGAAAAAGAGACATAACATAAAATTTAAAAATGAAAAAAGTTAAAAAGTTCAATTAAACCCTTGTAATTTTCAACATGAACTAGAAATATTGGTATACATCCATGACATATAGCTTTGCAGACTGAAAAAACGAAATAATAATAAACCCAGGAGCAAGAAGCACTACTAGCCCCTGACTTATATTCTCTATGAATCTTTTTCCTCTAGGATCCAGGGCTTCTTGGAAAAAATGGCTGGTTCCAGAATCTATTGCAGGAAATGCACAAAATGAGCTGGTAACTTTATCACACCGAAAGGTGAGGAAGCTCCCAGAAGCTACTGGGTTGTTCAAAAAGATGGAGGAGCTATAGTGATGAGAGTCTCACGGAACCCAGATGAGGCAATTTGAATATATACAGGAATAATAAAGATACAGATTAAAACACATAAAAAGTGTAAAAAAAATCAATGCTACCATGAGAACATTTTAAGAGGAAAAAAAGTCATCAGTAACCTTCAGAGTGTCCTCAAAAATTCATTTCTCAGAAAACTGGTGAATAAAAAAGAATCAAGAATTCCATATGGATTCTAAACAAACTCAGGGAAACCAAATATTTGTTGAAGCAACTTTCCTTTTATAAACATAAACCAGCTATGAGATGAAAGAAGAAAGATTTAGAAGATGATGTTTCAAACTGTTAATAAAGTAGCTGGTCTAGGTAATGATAAAAAATGACTACTCACATCACACAAAGAGAAAAAGGTAGACACCATGTGCTTTCGGTTGGACTGAAGAAATATTATCTACAAAATATTTCTCTTTTTTTGACATTTATCCAAATTATATTTTTAATGTATTCCAAATAAAAATAAATCATGTTTCCAGGTTTAATGCAATCAGATCAAATACAAACATGATGGTCTGTTTCCCCTTTAACAATCTAAAGCAACACTTTATAGGAATTGTGTGCATTTTCCATTTTTTAATTCAGAAATTTATTTGTTGAACAATCACACAACTTCTAACGAAATAATATAGAGATTCTGAAAATTAGATTTACCCCCAAAAGCCCCCCCAATTACCCACCCTTATCCCTACTCCCACCTTCCCAATACATCTCTACGAATGCCTTAAGTTGTATATCCTTACACCTTATTCAGATTTAAAACATGAGAATTGACCTCCTTTCTCAATGGCCAGGGTCTAGCTCCAGCCTCCACAGACGAGTGAAGACATTCGACCCTTAGTTCTCTGGGTTATATTGATTTCACTCAGCATAATTTCTTCCATAGCCATCCATTTACCTTCAAAGGCAGCAATATCATTGTTTCTAACTGCTGAGTAGAATTCCATGGTATATATGTAACACAGATAATTTAGCTATTGTAAATTGAGATGCTATGAACATAGATATTGCGATGTCACTGTAATGTGCTGATTCTAAAGCCCCTGGAAAAATACCCAGGAGAGGAATAGCAGGATCATATGGTGGGCTCATCCCTAGTTTTTGAGGGTTCTCCACACTGCTTTCCAGAAGGTCTGTACCAGTCTGCAGTTCCACCAACAGTGTGCTAGTGTGCCTATCTCTCCACAACCCCTCCAGCATCTATTATTGCTTATTTTCTTCATTTTTGCCAATCTGACTGGTGTGAGGTGAAATCTTAATGTAGTTTTCATTTTCAAGTGCTCTAAATACTAATGATTTAGAGCACTTTTTCATGTATTCATTGGCTTGATCGATGTCCTTTGTTGAGAAGTTTCTATTTAGCTCTTTGGCCCATTTATTGATCGATCCTGTTTCTGGATATATTTTGTCAAGAGAGATACAGGGGGCAGAAGGACATGTTAAGTTTTATCATAGAGTCATAGTCAACAAAATCCAGAATGTGAGAAATTCTCCAGGGCAGCAGTAATGACTGAATTCTTCAACAAATAAGTTGTAAGGAAAGTGAAAGGCAGAAAAACTATGGATTAAAAAAGATCCATGAGAACCATAAAAATACAACGTGTGGAAATTATGTGGATGCTGATTCAAAGAAACGAACTATAAAAACAAATATGAGATACTCAGGAATATGTAATACCGTCTGTATAATGCAAATGTTATGGGGATTAATAGTATTATGGAAATCTTCTTTATAAGAATTCTGAATTTTAGGGGTACATACTGAACCAATGAAATAATGTGATGTCTAGGATTTGGGACAAAATAATCTAGGAGCTTGGGAAGTAGAGTTTTGCATGAGGGTTGGTGGAACAGGAGTGGGACTGTACTGATAATTGTTGAGGATAAGAAATGGATATGTGGGGATTCATTATATTTTTCTTCATACATATATTTGAACTACTATATAATAAGGTTTTAAAAATTTGTTTTAATAGATGGTATTTCTAAATTCTGTATGTGGGTGGTTCTGAATCTATATAATTTAAAGAAATCCATCTTAAATTTAAAACAAATGGTTCATCCATTTGTTAATTTGAAATTGTTTATTCATAGATCCTTTCACATGTAATGGGGTAAGAGCCTTGGGCTCCAGTGTGTAACTCCAATGGTTAAAAAAAAAAAAAGTTTTTTAGAACTTTTCTGAAACTCAATTTATGTTCTGTTTTAAAAAGACCTGTTTTCCAAATAGTGGAGGTATGTGGAGACTTGATCTCAGCCAACGCAGGACGCTGCCCCTTTTTCTTGGGGTGCATCCAAGTGCAGGGGAGTTACCTTATTGCTATGGTCTGGGGTTAGGGGCATCTTTGATGTCGTCCCTCTAGGCTGACATCTGCCGAAACATCCTCATGCCATCTGATTCTTGACCTCTAGTTCACACAGATTCCCAAGTTCTCCCGTTTTCCAGTCAACGCTCCTCCCGGTCTGACATTTTCCAGCTGATAATTCAGTCTCCCTCTTAGGTAAAAGTGAGCCATTCTGTCTGCACCAGACTGCTGCTAGAAGGAGATTTTTGAGACTTTCCCAGTGCTGCTTGCCTGGATACACAGTACAATAACTTCTTTGGGCTTTGGTTTCCCAGGGTCCTACTATGAAGTAAAGTGCAGTCTCCTCTGCTCTTGCATTACCAAAACAAATCTGGGATGCGCATCCTTCTTTCCACCACTGGCCTGCAGCCCTTACAGGGTCAGTGGCATCAGGGAACGGATGTTTTATCAGGCACTTGGCAGCATCTGTTACATTAGCTTTCCCTCCAATTATCTCCTCATTGCAGCCCAGAAACTCTGTTTTTGTCTCGCAAGGAAGGAGGGAAGCCTTGGGCAGATTCATACACATAACTCTGTCCTGCGTCATTCCAAACTCAAAAGCCAGGAAAAGTTTCCTCATTTATCCCCTTGCTGCTCACCACCTCCTGGAAATGAATGAGCTGCCAAATGGGAAATTGGGGAAGGAGAGTGAAGATGAGGATAAAAATATCAAAATATTCAAACAAGTAAACACTGTATGGCATGCACTATTCTAAGTGCTTTATGTACATTAGCTGGACTCATCCTCGGATCAATTGTAGGAAGAGTACGATTATCTCCAAAAATGTGAGGCTCTGAGAATCTCAATGACTTTCCCAAGATTAGACAGCTAGTAAGTGCCATAACTGGAATTCCAATCCAGGCAGTCTGTCTTTAGACCTGTGCTCTCCAAGCTATCACGAAAGAGGTGGATAAAAGATTGAAACCATTTGAAGATGCTAGTCCAAATCTTGTTTGCATGCATGTTTCATTTTCTTAATCATCCAAAATATAAAACCTGCTGCATCTTTTTTATTTCTCCTCTTCATCCATATGCAATGGAGATAACATTGGGGAAGAAGAAACTTAATACCGTATTTACTGAAGTCTTCTAAAGACATCATGATAGCATTGGAATTTAATATTACTAAATTTCCATTTTTTTTCCAGAGAAGGACCCCAACTTCAGTGTGAGCAATGCTCTGATAGATACACAGTGAGGAAGTGAAAGAGTAGCAACACAAACCCAAGGCCATCTGATCTGCCAGGTGTAAACTTCCTCCTCGCCACACAAGTGCGTTTGAGTTCTGATCTGCAATAGAAGGTGGACAGTTACAAGGCCCCTGTGAACATCCAACCCTGCCAGAGGAGAGGACAGTCAAACAGATACCTTTTCACCAGCTGTCACTCTGCTTGCCTTTAAGCAGCATTAATGAAAAGGCTGGAGCAGTAACAGATGGAACACACTCGAACCTTCCAATCAGGGTTCTCCCATCCCCTTTGGCTCCTTTCTGCAACGTGCATCAGCTGCATTAAAAAGCCCAATGGAACTTTTTCAGCTGCTTCCAGTCAGTCCACATAATGTCCTTTCTGACACTCCTCTGGGGCATCCCTATGCTGTACAATCACAGAATGGGGAGGGTGCATATAATTAGAACTTACAATGTCAACTCAGTCTCCAAAGTCAGTCACATAGAAACTGTATCAGCTTGATGTATAATGCACACACTATTTTACGGAAATAAATGGTCTAAACTGCTTATTTTTTGGTAAGGAGTTGATGGCATATTTTATGTGTCCAACATTGATTAAGATGAATTCTTTGGAGCCAATGTCAGTTAAGTTTGGTTATTCATGGAGTATCATTCATATAACTTTACCTTTCCTTCTCTGCCCCTCTCCTGTCATCATAAGTGATACATTTAATTTAAAAAGTCATGTGTAGATATTTAGAAATAAAAATGTTCAGGGATATAAGCACAATGATCTCTGTGAATCAGAAATTGTTATTTACTCATGATGTTGCTGTGCAAATTTGTTACGGGAGTCCTAAATTAATGCATAGAAATGCACCCCCCGCCCCCGACATAGACACCTGACTGAGGTTAATCTGATCTCTTCCCCTTCCTGTCACAATAGCTTAACATAATGATAGTGCTGTCATTATAAATATTTGGAAGCTTCTGCATCTTGGTAACTGATGGATTCTGAATGTTGGATAACTCAGAAAATAATTTTTAAATCAGCACACGCATCATGTTCAAAGTGATTTCTTGGATTTTCAGAATGAAAATCAGAACCAGCTCCTATTTCTTAGGAACTGATATGGAAGGGAAAGAGAAAGGCAGATCCACCAGCCCTCTGTTATTTTCCAGGTCTTCCTCTGGCACACTCAAATGGTACCACCCCTCTGTGAGCCTGCCACCCTCCAGATGCTTGGCCCGGATGCCATACACCTGCTCAGCGGCATCCTGAACCCACCGAACATATGGCAGCTCACATATTGCTTTGTCCCAGGATGGACTGGGAGTTCTGGTCACCTGGGCTCTGTTTTCAAGTGGTGTGACCGCCACTGTGGGAAGCCTAAAGAATGACAGGATTTTGTTCTTCTTACTAGTGGGAAGGAAGAGTGAGCGGAACAGAAGGGCGACATTTTCGTATACCCAGAAGCTGTGACTTGACTCTCTGTAAAAGAACACGCTGCTCACCGGCTTTGCCCACAGTGAGCAGGTGCCATGGAAGGGAAATCCTCTTTTATTTTTCCTTTTTGTTAAACTTGAAATCGTTAATAGGCAGAATTATGGCCCCTAAAGATGTCCATGTTCTAATCATCAAAGTCTGTGAACAAGTTACCTAACAAGAAGGGGAATGAGGAAGTACACGGAATTACTGTTGTTCATCACTGGATTTTAACATAGGGAGACTGTCCTGGGTAAGCTGGGGAGGAGGGAGTGGAATCAGAGGGATCCTTAAATGTGAAAAGAAGCAGAAGAGGCGGTCAGGTGAAGCTATGTGAGAAGGACTCCTGTTGGTGCTAGCTTTGAAGATGGAGCAAGGGGCTCTCAAGCCAAGCAATGTGGGCAGCCTCTGGAAGCTGGAAATGGAAGAAAGGATTTTCCTCTAGAACCTCCAGACAGGAATTTGACCCTGATGACACCTTGTTTTAGCCCAGTGAGATCAATTTTGGGACTTCTGATCTATAGAATAAATCTATATAATAAATGTGTGATGATGTTACAGCAGTAATAAGAAAATAATGCATGGAGTGATGGTTTGAATCTGTGGTCCTCAACTGGGGACTTTTAAAGCCTTCTTACTGGAGCTCACCCCAGATCAATCCTATCTGCATCTCTGAGCATAGCACCCGGAATCAGAATTTTATAAGCGCCTAGGTATTTCGAGGGGATAAGTCCAGAAACAAGGACTTAGTGTATGGAATCCCCACAATGTCTGGAGTTGAGAAAGTTAGATTGGAATCCCATTTGTATCATTTTGAAATTGGAGTTCAATTTAGTTCACCTGCATATTAAATATGAATGTGCACATAAATATTTAAATATACAAAATATAAACATATATGTGTATATAGATAAACATAAACAGCTCTGCTGTGAAATGAGCAACCATATGTAAGCGAAATTTGACACATAAATAGTCTGATAGTAAATACTTCTAATGGACGTTGTTTTGGTATCAGTGAGTGGTTGAAAGCTAATGCTGAGATTTTAAATATCTTTCTCTGGGAGCATCAGAGCACTTGTTTCTTGTCTTATGGTGTGCTTTCCTGGGCCCACGATTCTCAAAGCATGTTCTAAGATGGGGAGCCCTCCTTAAGTTTATCAGATCATTGGCATCTTAAAGAATAAGATAATTGCAATATCCAGAATATTTACACATTTTATACACATTTTATATTATTTTGTTAAAATCGTGTAAGGTTGTTCAAAAAATAAATTAAAAAAAAAAAAAAGAATAAGATTATTTTTACAAAAGTTTTTGTTGGTTTGTCTTTTAATATATGTATGCTTGACCAGTCCTTCCCTTGAGGTTTTCCTTACTTTCCTCTTAACTTGCAGGCTCAGATTGTAGACTGTGACCTCAGGCAATGCCCTAACCAAGCCTTGAGTCTCCATTTCTGTTGGTTAAAGAAGGACCACAATTCTCCTTCCCATCCATAGTCATGACGGGAATTAGAAAGGGCAAATGCACGCATCTAGCATGATACCTGGCCTGCAGTCCTGACTCAGAGGATGCTAGCTGTGCAGTAATGCAAGTCAAGTCCAAATGTGATGAAGGGAATAGGAGAATAAAGTGGACGTGAGTGGTAAGCATAGAAGAGAGAGTTGCTCAGAGCTTTGGTTTGACCGGATGTCCATCATTTCACAGGCGCCCAGCAGGTGTGGTCACAGCGAGCACAGCTGTTTTCACTCCCTCTGGCCTGCTGTGCATCAGACACTGGGCTAAGCCTCTGGAGACGCAGAGACGTAAGAAACCTGGTCAGCTTCACAGACATTTAAGAGTGCAACAGGCCACCTTGTGCCCAAATGATGCAGGTATGATCAGTCACGCTGCTCAGGCTCACTGCTAATCCCTTGAGGGCAGGGGCTGTGGTTCGTGGTTCCTTACCATCTGATCTCCAGCTCAGTTCCTGTGCAAGGTGATGCACAATAGAAACTTGCTGTGTCATTAGCACATGAGAGTCATGTGAAAATGATTCAGAGAAATTTTGTCCTTTCAATTTTCAGTAAGTGGAAGGAAGTACAGGTGTTGAAACCAGGGGCATTGGGTTGGAGTGCAGGCCGCAGCTCCCACACATGGGCTAGCCCAGGCTACTGATCTTGGCTGTCAATGGCCTGGCTTAGCCCCAGTTCATGCATCTGATGGCAATAAGGTGATAGAAATGCCTCTCTCATGAGTCAATGCCTGAAATAAGAGAGATGAGCGTGAACATTTCTGTAAATTTGAAATAAAAGTTTGGGGTTCAGGGGAGGTGAAGTGCTCATTTGTTTGGAAAGGTAATAATGACAACAACGTTTCTTGGAGAAGCTAGCAAAAGGTAGCAGCTAAAGATATTTTTTCTTAAAGTTATTCAGGATTCTGAAGCTCCTATTTTCCTAACTCTCTCAGTAGAAAATATATTCATGGTGGCAATGGGTGGGCTAAGCCACAGGCTGTGAAACAGGTCAGACCGGGACTCGAATCCCAACATGCTCATTTATTATATGTGAAACCTCAGCCATAGCACAACTTCTCCAACATCTAGTGTCCTTTTCTACAAACAGAAATGATGCTTTTGACATGGTAGGGTTGGCTACAAAATGTCTTGACAGAGACTGAAACTTGGTGTATGAGATGCCTCAGTTTCCCCATCCTTCCTAGCATCTCTCAGGAAGCCCAGTTGTTTACAGAACAGATTATAGTTGCATGCCTTCTCCTGCTAAATGATAATAACTTATGTAGGTTATAATTTGAAAGATTTATTTATAGTGATATATATGGATGTATATACAATGCATTATATAATTGTGTCCATTACCATATATCACATATATGTATACGTATAATTGTATATATTACATATACTACATATGCCTATATCTATATTAACATATGGTACATAGATGCACTTGTCACACACACATTTATACACATTCCTGCAGTAAAAAAAAATAAACAATACCAGCAAAGTTTCTATCAATCCTATTTTTAGAGGTAGGTTTTATTCTCCAAATATCATATTTTTCATGAGAAAGATATGAGTCCAAACTGTGGTCCTTATTTCAAGAAAAAGACAGCTGGGATTTGTTCCCTTGAGACAATCAAATGTAAAACTATCTGCAAGAGGCTCTAGAGCAAAGTACCTAGCAGCCCTAGGTGTATGATCTCTTCCTGAGCTCTGACTGGGGCCAGGTTAGATAGCTCCGGATAGTTCTGTAGTGCCCCCTTTAGTTGTTGTGCCCTTTATTCTTGCCAGGATCATACCCAGTGACATAGTGTAGAGGTAAGAATAAGATAGAGAATCATGAGAGAGCAATGTTCAAAGCCTTCTGGGCAACAAAAGGCAGGTTATGGAAAATGGTTCTCAACTTTTGCATCTATGAAATGGGGGATGGTATTTGTTTTTAATAAAGTCAGAATGTTGCTATGAACATTGAATGACATCATGCTTTAAAATCTTGAAGTATTTCTAAAATAGTAGACACTGTGATGATTCACGCGATAAAGAATGGAAAAGCATTGGAAGGTACAAGAATGGGTGTCCTTTAATAGACATAACTGCATATGCTTCCTTTTAACAACACTCCTAACACATAAACGCCCGTTGATCTTAGTCTTCATTATTGTGCAATATCTACGCACTGCAGTTTATTTCATAGCTCTGAGATAGTTTGTAGTGAAGATTTTATTCAATAAAATTTATCAAGTACCTACGAAGTGTCAGCCCTATCACACCAGTGAATGACATAGACCAAAGGATCTGCACTCGTGCTGTTTAACTGTCTGTAGGAAGGAAGTTCCAGGGATGGTGGCCCCGGTTCTCTGACATGCAGCTGCTATAGTGAGACCCCAGGTCTTGTTTTCTTCATCTTCCACCTAATGCAATCCTAGGTCCCAGATGTGTCAAAAAATCCTCTACCTGGCTTTAGTCCAGGTCAGGCATTTGGAATTTCGAACCAATATTTGGTGCTCAGAAGTTGGACAGGAACCACGTGCTGAGTGCCAGCAATGCAGTTTGAGAACTGGTATCTGGGTTTAATTTCCACTGTCTGTCAGAGGGAAGCTTTGATCAGATCCTGCATTTTTTCACTTCTGCTAAGTGACTAGAGGCTACTACTGGCCCATTATCACTGCCTCCACCTGAGCTCCGGATTAGAGGGACTATCAGAGATTTATTTACATGAATTTCCCAGAATTGTCCTGCACACCGTTTCTTTCTCTACTCTACAGTCTACACAGTGCCAGTGGGTGACTGAGGGGTGATTGTGTGTTGGGGAAGGTATGGATGGGAAGTGGGGAGGGGGACCCACACCTATTGTGAAGGGAATTGCCCCAGGAGTAAGTGACTGCAGCTGGGTCTTAATGGCTTTTCTTCTCTGCCGTCATTTTCCTTTAAACCCAAAAGAAACTCTTTGTAATACGTGTTAAAATTATGGTTCAGATTTCTGATGATCAAGTTACATAGATTAAAGTAATGGATACCAGACTCCGCATCAATTCAGGTATAAATATGGATGAAATGAATGTACATTATCCACTGTTATAAATCTGTGTGTTCAAGGAAAGACATAAATCTCCCAAACCTTTCCTACCTCAGGGTATGAAAGTTTTTTTTTTCCCTAGTGTTTTCAATGAAATTATGATTTGGAGTAATTTGCTGGTTTTGCAGAAACCTCAGGCTTTTTTTTTTTTTTTTACAAGAAAGGGTAGAGTATATTATTTATAATGGTGAGTCATTAAAATACTCCAGGAAGTCATCGTTGCAGAGGGGGTTGGAGAGGCAAGGGGTTATGTGGCATTCCAGATGTGCATGTGTGGAGAGGGGCTGAGCCTTTGGAGGAATTTATAGCACCTGGCTCCATTGTAAATGGCTTGGCCTGGGGCATTTCTCTGCTTCTGCCCTCCCTCAGACCTATCACCACTGTTCCTGCAGGGGCTCAAAGGCAGTGGCACATGGCCACAGGATGTTGTGGTCTGGAAGGGAAGACTGAGTTCTCACTCCTGCTGAGCCATGGGGCTGATGAAAGTGAGCTTCTTCCAGCTTGGGGCCCACACGTGAGAAAGAAGAAGCCTCCTGGTAGAAGAGCAGAGGCAAGTGCTCTGCAGAAATGTGCACCCCAGCTCTGCTGCTCCACAGATGCGTACTTGGGAATCTTCTTTTCCTCCTTTAAGTTTCACAGTCTAGAAGGAGACACCAGAGTGCTTTCCAGAATGTTCCTATGAGGAATAAGTGAGAGATCACCTAGTGCAATTTCTTTATCTTTCTACAAAACCCTCCAAGCAGTTCAAGTGTTTCTAAGTCCTGAGTCAAGAACGAAGACCTTAATGAAGATATCCAGGCCCATTCTAACCAGCAGGAGGGAACACAGGAAAAGCAGTACAGCCCCTACCCTTTAGGGACCAATCTGGAAATGACCTACACCACTTTCCTTCCCATTTCACAGGTCAGAATTCAGTCATGTGGTGGTACCTAATCCTGAAAAGGATTGTGGAAAGTATTCTTTACTAGATAGCCACAGATCCAGCTCGATTCACTTACCTTCCAAGAAAAGGAGAGGGGCATTTGGGGCAGTTAGCATTCCCTTCCAGAGGATGCCACGGGAGTTGTGCCAGAAATTCAAATTTAGCCACATTCTACATGAAAGAGATCTGGGCTCTTTTGGAGTAAAGAAAGAAGAATGCAATATTGTGGATCATTAAATGTGTCTGTGTCCTGATAATCAGATTAATCAGGATGTGGCTGTGTGGCTCATGTTGTTAAAGTGTTGGTTTCAGAGGCAAAGGTACTAGGCCTAGCCTATTGGGGGTCAAGTACAATCTACCTTCCTTTGCAGCCACTCATCCTAGGCCTGCCCAGTGTTCTTGTACCTCTGTGTCACTGGTGCATTTCCCATGCCTGATACATAGATGACAATTATTGAATGAATGAATTGATCAGTGTGAGAGTGAATTAAATGATAAGGAGCAAGTGGGCATCATGCACCTGATGTCAGCACTTTCATAAGCAAAACAAAGTCATCTCCATCCTCCTGAGCCACCACCCTCCTTCCTCTTAAAGATGTCCTCGCTTCTCATTTATATAGATAAAAGAGAGAACAGCAATCCTTCAGCGCCTATGCACACACCAACATCCACATCCATCCTTTCTCCCTTCCCTCTGTTAAACTTGGCGAGGTGTTCCCCAGCTCCTGATAGCCCTCCCTTCTGCTCCTCAGGGCCTCATGCCACCTGCACACCCTCTCTTCCCATTGCTTCTTCTCTTCTGGTTCCTTCAGCCTTTAAATAGGTGCGCCTTTCCCTCACTTTATCACTAACTTCTTATGACCTGAGACAACTACTGCTCACCTTCCACTCTGTCTCTGTTCCATTGGCTGTTGATCTGTGTCCCTACCACAGCCCTGGCACTTGCTAGTCCAAACCACGGATGATCTCCCTGTTGCAACTGACAAGGCAGTTTTCTAGTACTTTCCTTATTTGTCTTCTCAGAAGCATTTGACCCTGTCCGTCACAAACTATTTTGAGAACTTTTCTTCGCATGGCAAAATGATTTCCTTCCTCCTTTTTCTTGGGATGCTTCCTTCTCTACCATCATTAAATATTGGTGTTTCTCAGGCCTCTGTTCTAAGTTATCTTCTATGTTCACTTGATACCCAGGTTCTGGGACATCTCCTTCATGGCCACTGTTTTTATGTGTGTGTAATCTGTATGTATATGATGCCCAGAAGCTTGTTTCTAACCATTCTTATCTCCAGAGAGAGATCCAGTTCCTACTCCACATACATTTAGATATTATAGAGGCATCTAGAAAATTCCATGTGTAAAGTTAGATGCATGCTCTGCCACTTACTACCCTTGTGCCTTGTCTTATTCTCATTTTTGAAGGAACTATATTAATAATATTTTAGGATTTTCATGAGGTCAAATTGATTGGCGTGTAAAATGTGCTGTCTACTGTGAGGTGCTATATGCATGTGAAAAACAGCAATAACATTAGGTCCACCAGTAAGGCTTCCCTGAGTGCCTGCAATGTGCTCAGCCCTAACCATGTATGCTATTCTGAGGACTGAACATTGAGAAGCAGAATAATGAAATATTGAAACGGAATAGTGCTGTAGGCAATAGATCTCACAAGAATGGAAAGACCAGGGGTGCTGCTGGTGTGGTTCTTGAGGGTTCACTATTTCCTCTCAGCCCCACTCACTCTCTTCTTAAAGACATGGCTCTGCCCACAGTGCAGAAGATGCAGTCCTGGTAATCACATGATCTCTTACCCACAGTCAGTTATTTGGATTGGTATCCAACTGACCTGGGCTCAGTCTATAAATGTGCTTCCCAAGGATATATCCCTCAGACCATGTTGAGCAAGAGTAATGTCCAGATGACACCAGACTTAATGCCATGGGGATACATAAATGGAATCAATGGGAACCCAAACTGAAAAACCTTCAAATAGGGGAAGCCTATTCACTGAAGGGAGAATGCAGCAGATCAATAGGAGAAGAGGAGATAAAGGGCAATGTGGTCCCAGTGACAGTAACGGAGAATAGAAGTCATGAATTTTTCAGTTGACTTGAGTCCTGGCTCATTGCTGAAGTTTAGATCTTGAATGCCCCCCAAAGTCCTATGTGTTAAAGGTTCAATACCCAGGGTGGTGCTATTGGGAGGTGGGCGGTGTTTTAACAGGAGGGGCCTAGTGGGAGGTCTTTTGGTCACTGGGAATGTTCCTTGAAAAGGACGGAGTGACCCTGACCACCTCTCACTCTTCTCCCTAACTCATGATGCAGCAGCTATGCTCCCTCTCCACAGGCCCAAAGCACAGGGCCATCTGATCATGTGCTAGAACCCCCAGAGCTGTGAGTCAAAATAAACCCCTTCTCTTCAAGTTAATTATCTCAGGCATGTTGTTAGAGGGACAGAAGACTAACACATCACATTTCCTACAATCATGATCATTTCTCACTCTGAGTCCTAAGCTCATTCTGTATTCAATGGCACCACAACACATTTGTGCTTATTTTTAAAAAATATATAGGAAGTTGTTGAAATAGTATGCACTTTAGTCATTTATTAATTTAGATTTAAATTACAATTTGATTCAAGTCCATTAGAATATATGGGGATTTGATTTTGTTCTAACTCTAGGTTCTAATGGGGATTATTTGCTAATGCATCCACCATGCATTAATTACTTTAATAATAGGAACTATGCTATTGTCTTAATTTTATAGTGCTTACAGTTTACAAAGGGATTGCATGCACATTATTTCATTTGAACCTCACAGAGACTCCATGTGGCTCAGAGAGGATAGGTTATGTAGAAGGACTGGGACATCTATTGAGGTCTCTTGGCTGTTAATCCACTTATAAATCAGATTGAGCGTACAGAATTTCAGTTAATATATTCCCCAACCCAGCTGAGATTGGTATTTGTGAAGATACATCTTGTAACATTGCAAAGACTCTGAAACCACTTTTGTTTATCTTTTCTATTCAAAGTCTTAAAGTTCTAACAGGAGAGAAAGCCCAAATTCAGTTTAGTTCAGTAGCATTTTATGACTTCTTACTATACCCTAGTTCCGAGCTAAGCCCTGATTAATTGATCGATTGATTTTTGTGCATGGACATGCTGAGTCTGAAACATCTGTATTGGAAAAGCTAGAGTATCAAGCCCAACCTGTGAAAGCATCAAGTTTAACATTCAAGGGATCTTCTCTACAGCGACAGTGCTGTGTTAGCCAGTGGTCAGTGTGGTCAGCCGTTTCACGGAAACATCTCCCTCTACTTAGCTCTGGCATCTGGCTCCCTGGGCACCTGATGCAGAGAACCCTGAAAGCATAGAGCATGGTGGTTCCAGGCTTTTGAAACTGAGAGCAGGAGCTTTCACGTAATCTCATACAATTTGCAGAAGCTGCTAGATTATCCCAGAGACGGCCATTCTCTACCATCTATTTTGGGAAGCGGAAGCCAGCTAGAATCACCCTTTCCAAGGGGTGGGTTGAGGAAATGTTTCTAAGTATTCCCCAGTCTCAAGAATGCAGAGAATTCCTGGGAGGAAGAATAGGTGATTCCTTCTCCGAAATCTCTTGGGACAGGCTTGGGGTAATGGAGCACCGGCCAGTCGGTCTCCCCTCTCCCACGTGCTCTGCTTCATGTTGCCGTTCTTCTGCCACTACCCCCATGGGAATGCAGGTTATATTACAGAGAGCGGATGCTGTGGGGTGGTTGGTTAAGCTGAAGGTTAATGCACAAATGACACTTAACTACCAATCTCAACCCCATCAGCATTTCCTTCCTCTCCCAAACTCTCTACCATGACAAGGGGATCATTTAGACACCAAGCCCCTGATTGAAGAAACTGAAAACTGGGCCACCAAAGCTAAGGTTTGGTCCCAACATGTTTGGCCTGACATGTTTGGCCCCCTTTTCAAGAAATAAGTTGGTCTTTAGTATGATAATAAAACTCTTTGATTCCTCTGAAATGGAGAGAACTATCAGGCATGAGAATTGCCCTTCACACCTTGTTGGGTTTTGGGAATCAGTGTAGATCCAGAGAGCCTACCTCCATCACGTTGGCTTGTTGTTCCTCAAGAAGCTCCATGGTCCCTTCCCCAGGCCTACCAGACAAAGCTGAGCTTCTCAGAAATACCTGCTTCTGCAGAATTCCAGGGTTTGAGAGGATCAGCATTTTAGAGGGATAGGGTTTCTGCTACCATGCCACATTTTCAGTTAAAAGAGGAGTCATTCTTGCTGAGAAAGCACCTCAACTCCTAACCCCTTTTACCCCAAGAAATTGAGAATCCTAAGAGGTGCCTCACACAGCTACATAATGTGTGTAATCACCAGTGGGCTGATCTAAACCCTGTGGCTCAATAGAGGTCCCTACATTTTGTTTGCAGGTCTTACATCCAAAATATTGACAGAACCATCTCAGTCCAAATGAATTAGCAGGCAGTGATCTCTCCATCAATAGGAGCCCTCACACCAGGGAACGTGCTACCACCCTGAGGAGGGCAGGGTGAAGTGGAATGTTCCCAACCCCAGGACTGACAACCACAATCACAGAAGATCACAGGCCAGGGCACGCCATCCTCCAGGGGGTCCTGGGGGGGGGGGCTTGGGTGAATCTGCTGTGGCCAGGGCTTGCAGCTCAAGGGAGAGGGAATAAATCTTTCTAAGCACCCCATTTTGTGCAAAAACAGAAAGGAAAAAAAAGTAATTTTGAAAATCCATCTTGCATATAGGGATATTCAAAAGGAATGCCATTTTTTCTACGTGGCTTTCCTTGCTGTTTCTAACATATTAGTTTGATTATCATGTGATGAGTTTATGGAACATGTTTACCTCTGGGCTACACACTGACAAGGCAAGGGTAAAGAAAATTCAGTCTGATATTGAGTTGGCCACAATATTCCAGGAGAAATGAGTAAACTCACAGTTTTAGCTCAAAATGATGGGATAAACTCAGGGCACATCTGGTTCAGTTGACCTGGGAGTTGGACTCTCAGAAGAGATCACAACCAAGGACAATGATTTGGAGGAGAAACATCATTTAAATCATTAGAGGAATTAGTAAATGACTCTTATGTAGCCTTTTTAACGGGCGAGGCAATGTTGTAAGTATCTAATATGTACTGTCATTTAATCTTCACAGAAGCCCCATGAGGTATATAATTATTATCCTCACTTTATAGCTAAAGACCAGGGCTCAGGGATGTTAAGTAGTTTGTCCAAGACCAAGAATGAAGCATGCCTCACATTCACACCCAGGCAGTCGGGCTTGACAGATCATGATCTTGGACCCTCCTGCCTCAGACTCCACTACAATGACAAAAATCTCAGACAGCTGGAGCCAGAAAGCAAGGTGAGAAGCAGAGAATGAACAATGAAAAAGGACAAGAAAAGTAGAGTCAGGTCTTTATAAGCCCCTCCAAGTCTTGATTTCTCAGACTCAGCTGCAGATATTGTTAAGAGTATATGATGAAAGATCAGGGAATACAATAGGCCAATATGTATCATTTTGCAAATGCAAATTTTCTAGAAGAACTGTCTTAAGTTTTTTATTCCAAAATTCTTTTGATGACACACCACATGCAAATAAAAACAAGCAACTACTTAATTTTACAAATTGCTTTCAATCATATGTTGTGTTTATGAGCACAGGGTTTGCAAAACAGTATGTTTAGTTCTACTCCCTATCAATGAATCCCTTGATACAAAAGTGTAGACAGTGCTTCTGTGTATGTTATTTTGGGACTTATTTTTAATTTAAGATGTAATGAACTTAAATTTGAAAACTTGTATCAGTGGCTAAAGATGGCAAATCTTAAGCGTAAACTTAAAAGGGGTAAACATTTGCAAAATGAGCTAAATTTAGAAATGAACCGAAATTACTGGACACCATGAAAACCATGCATGACCTTTCTGCAAGACTCCTCATTACGTACCTCAGAGGGAACAACGTAGCTAACCAACCACAACTAGTCGACCAATTGGTAATTTCAGAAGCTTAAAAAGTCTTTCCTTAAATGTTTCTTAAAATGGAAATCTTATAGGGCTGCAACCGTGGCTTGGTGGTTATAGCACTTGCCTGGCACTCACAAGGACCCAGGTTTGAATCCCAGCATCACATACACAACTAAATGTTGGAGTAGAGTAATGAAAGCCACGTGAAAAACTAAATAAATTTGATTTTCTTTTCATCTCTCTCTCATTCTCACTGTCCCTCCCTCTCTCTTAAAAAAAAAATGAACCTTATTGTTGTATAATCTTTTGCTTCCAAGGTGCCTAAGTTTTGATGTTTCTTATACAAATCTTCTTTTGTATAAGAAGATTTTGAACCATAACTACAAACACATAGTTTTGTCATTGTTTTTTAATTCCTACGAATTTTGTATGACAATTATCTGAAATTTTTGAACTTGGATGGGACCCGTAAGAAAAAGTTAGATGATAGATACAGATAGGTAGATAGATAGATGATAGATGACAGATAGACAGACAGATATCACGCAATATGCTGAATACTTCTTTTGAGTTAAATGTCAAGATTATCTTAAAAGATGAAATGCAAATAACAGGAAAGAAATTGAGATATGACCAAATGTAGATGACATAACAAAAAGCAAACAACTGTGCTGAGAAAGCATCAATGACACCATCACACACTGCTGCCGTGTGCTCAGAAATATAGTTCCAAACAATAAGGTAAAAAACTGAAGTAAATTTTATTTTTCAATGTCTACATAAAATTCTAGTGGTGATTATATAACCATATTATTTATCTTCTTACAGTATCTTTAAATTGAAAGTATCTTGGTTAAAAGGTTCATTTACAACATAGTGAATGATATAAAACTTAAAATGATGTGTAGATTAAAAATAAACTTGTATGTACACACACATATGCACATCTGATTTGTGTGCTCAGATGTGAAAATAGTTCACACTCAGACCACGGTGCACCCTTGAATATGTCAGTCACTTTAATATTATTCTTCTGAAAATGCATCACCCACAAAAATACATCTCTTGAATTTCAGGATGTTCAATGAGGTAGAACACTGATAAATCATATTTAATAAATAGTGGTGTGAGTATCATCTTTTAAGGTAAAACTGAAGTGAAACAAGATGTGACCTTGAAAACTTACTCTACTATTCAGTTGTTGGTTTAACCAGAGAAACAATTGAATCATGATTTTCTGAAATGGGTCTCTAAAGCTTCTTCTGTCGTACAGAGTGGGAGACATAAGAGTAAGAGCGTGGATAAAGTTAACAATTTCCTTCTCTTAATCATTAGGAAGCAGTTCACAAATGTCAATCTCCTAGAAATATTTTAAACATTTCTAATGAAACACAAAACTAAATTCTTCATTGTAACGAAGTACTGTTTGAAAACAGAATGATGAGGATTACTTATGGCAATTCTGAGTTGCTGAAATTCTTTGTTCATTTATGGTGTCATCAAAGTGTGACCAAACACTTCATCACCCAAATCTGTAATGAAAGTGGATCCACTTAATTGAGAACAAAAGTTGATCTTGTTTATAAATATCCCAAGACAATTTTATAAAATAAGACTACCAAGATATTCCAATAAGTGTGCTCACCACACATTTATTTCTGGAAGGGGACGGGCCTTACATTCCCAGTCACCTCCCCCCCTTAAAGAAAGAGGGAGGGTAGGGAGAGAGGGAGGGAGAAGGAAAAGCAGAAAAGGGTTTAATGTGGCACCATTTCTGTGACATAGAGAGAGGCTGACAAGTGGACCACTGTATTGACGATGGTACAGTCTGCACTCCAAGGACGAGATGGAGATGGTTTCCTTCCATCTCTGCTGCCACACACCTCATGGCTCTATGCATCCACCTGCTTCTAGGCTTGTATTTCTCTGGGACATCTTGAAATGAATTCTGCAGGTCAACAGGAATCATGAAAAGAGTATAGATCCAGAGGGATCTTACAAGACTTGATTCTGGAGGGATCACTTACTCTTGCTGCAGAGAAGCTGATGAATAGAATAAAATAAAGATGAAGAAAGAGATTCCACTGATTGGGGTAGAGGTGCAGGTGAGAAGCAATGAGAAGTGGCACTAAGGCCCCAATGGTGAGTAGAGAACGTATGAGCGAGATGAAACAGCTTTGCCACTTCAGGTCATATGCAGTGGCTTGGGTTAGCCATGGAGCCTCCTTCCGTATAACCGACTCCATATATCTTGATGTCTATGCTCTCTGTAATCAATGGATTCAGTGTTTTGACACTCCAATTCCATTTTTCTATTTGAAGGGAAGTGAATTGGGAAAGAATTCATATCCCTATTCAGCTGAAGCCACACAACACAGACACCAGATATGAACACAGAAGTATTAGGTGTATTTTTAGGTAATCAGGAATTTGGGGAAAAAATGGAAGATGTAACATGTTTTCTTTAATAAGCATCTATGTAGGAAATAGAAACATGATTCTAAACAAGTCAGAAGAGGCTGTGCAAAGCACTTTACACATCTACCCTCCCTGGAATTCCCCTGTGGTAGAAATTGCTGTTCCTGCTTAATAGATAGAGTGAGGAGAATTTCCCAGAGCCTCGTGGCTGTTAACGCAGGACTCAGGATTCAAAACAGATCCATCTGCCCCTGCAACAAATGCGTGTCCCAGCCTCTGTACAACGCTGCTTGACCTAGTGCACAGGGGAGACCAGCCTTTGGGACCAACCCACTTGGAATACCAATTTGCTTCCTGGCAAGAAAACAGGCAGCCTCCAATATAGTCCTTTTCAAACTAGCCTCTTTCTGAAACAAGTAGGTCTTCTTCAAGTTCTTTGCATGATTAAATTTTATCCCTAAAGGCTGAAAATTAGGTCACTTACGTCTGTGAGTTCCAGTTCCATTTCACTTATTTAATTAACAAACATTAATCCAGTGCTTCATGTGTGCCAAACCCTAGACCACGCGATGAGAAACACAAAGGCTGACCCTGCCCTCAAGGAGCTCTCAGCCCAGAAGATAACACAAGTCATGAATGTAGCTAATCATAATGCAAGGCAAACACAGATGAGGATCATATTAAATTTCATTGGGAGTGATGTGAAATTTTAGAAGAGATCATCCAGGTAAATTTTCATACATCAGGAGACATTTGAGCTGGCCAAGGAGATCCATTGAGGCATTGGTATATGATGTCTCAGGTGGGGGAAAAACATAAACAGAGGTCCAGGTCGGTAATTAGGGGCACAGGCAAGGAACAACAGGCATATTTGTGGGGTTGAAAAAAATCCCATCTGAAGGAATGAAGGATGGGTGCTGGAGGGTTATTTTGTTTATTTTTTGGTCACTCTGACACTGACATTTGAGAATTTGATTGGGTTCCTGGCTATTCTCAGGAGCAGCTGTGGTAATCTTTAAGGCTGGCACAAGACTGAGCACTTCTATCTTTGTGCTGTCTTTTCCCTTTTGATGAGTCCCTGGATGTATGAAATCCACTTCCTCTCCTGGTACCGTTATCAAACTTCATACTTGCATCCAAAATGGGGTCAAAAAAAAAGAGAAGAAAAAGGAAATTGATTTGTATGTTTCAGTCCTTTCCTTGGGAACATGCTGAGCTTTTACTCTGGGGTGACTATGAAAGAGACCCTGCCTGTGATTAGATCTGTCAGGCAGTGGCTGTGTTACACTAGGTACCTGGGGAAATAAAACCATGGGCAATTGCTAATGTCTGCATACCCAGAGAGCTGCCTGCCCTGCAGACGGTAGTGGGCGAGTTTGTGTATTTGCATAAGGGAAGCACTTGGCTAGGACTTAGCAGGGGGATTCCAGGTTCAAATCGTCTGGACAGATGATCTCTGCAACCCCTAACCAGATCTCAGATTTTCTGACTGCATACGTGGACAGAAGCACACAGTGACTAAGGGTACAGAGAGCGGACAGGTGGGTCACCACTTTACTTTCCATCTTGCCGATATCATTTCAGATACTGCACAGCTATCAGAGTGGCATTTCAGTCACATTGGCCTGACCATATGATCATTCTCTCTCCTTCTTAAAAACCTCAGGGTCTCCAGTTACCTAGACAATAAAGCCCAAGCAACCAAAGACTGACAGCAACAGGGCCTCAGCTTGCTCCTCCAGCTTCATCGCTCGTTATTCTCCACTTTGTCCATCACACCCCAGCAACCATGGAGTTTTTGAGCTAGTGCATTCATCTTCCTGCTCATATTGCCTCCCACTTCTCTTTTTTTCTCTCAGTTTCCTCCTTCCCTTTTTCCTCTCTCCTTCCTACCTCCAACACACACATTCTCTCCCTCTCTCTCTCATTCTTTCTGAAATGTCCTTCTCATTCTCAATCTTGTCTCCAGCAGGCATTCCCTGGGTTCTTGAGATTGGCATCAGTTCTCATTTCCTTTAGAAACCCTCCATAATCACACTAGTTTCAGAGTAGTTCCCACATTTCTATCTTATCCTTAAAATATTGAATAAATGTCTGCTTCTATGATTCCTTGACTGAAAAGTGAGCACCACAGGATCAGGTGCTTGATTGTATGGATTTTTCAATCTCTCATTTTTAGCCCAATGTCTGGTTCAGCACTGAATAGCTACCTTCAATTGCTTAAATATCAGAGGGAAGCAATGGATGGACAGTATATGGACACAAGTCTAAAAAGTAGATAAAGTCCAAGATTCTACTTCCCATCTTGGGAAGGCATTATTGTCTTTAGTTTTATAGTGGAAGCTACTATTGCTCAGAAAGACAAATGTTGTACAGCTACCATCAATCATAATCCAAGACTCTTATTCCTAAAACAGTGCTCATTCCTCTGTCCTTTGGTTCTCATCAGCAAGTAAGTACCTATTGCTTTTTGAGTCCTCAATGATCTAGACTTAGAATTGTACAGATCAACGGAATCTAAAACAGGATCCTTCCTTCCCCACCCCTATGTTCTCTACTTTTAGTAAATAATTAAGTGGTAGAAATGGCCAGGTGACTGGACATCTTATTCATCCCTCAAAATCCTGCTTAGTCATAATGACTATGCTCGTCATGAGTAAATGCAGAATTACAACTTTGGTGGATGCTGGAGAAGTGGGTGGTACAAGGGTTTATGATACAATTAAAAAAAAAAACACCTAACCGTGCATGCCAGCTATCTGAGGATTAGCTAATTAATCATTAAACACATATTCATTGACTTAATGCTATGTGCCAGAGACTTCTAAATGCCAAGTACATAGCAGTGAGTAAACAGTCAAGTCCCTGCTGCATGAAGCTTGCATTTTAGTAGATGGGAAGAGGAAATAAAATAAACAAGAAAATAGACACTGTCTTGGAGAGGGATATGATAGACATTAAATGGCAAACAGAAGGGATTAGTGCAAGAAATAGAAAGCGCAAAGACAAGGTCCCCATGGAGTGTTGGGTATATAGCATGTTTAAGAAAATGAAAGATTTCTACATGGAGAATGTGTGTCACATAAAGAGACCAGAGCTGGCTAGTCTCAGTTTATACTGGGTCTTGAAAGTCAGGCTGAATTTATATTATATCCTAACAGCAAGAAAAGCTATTGAAGGATTTTAAACTAAGGTGGCATGATTAGGGCTGTGTGTATGTATGCGTGTGTATGCATGTAGGTTAAAAATTTGGTTATTGTGTAGAAAATTATTGGAAAGAAAACCATACTAACTCTGGAAAGAGAGGTCTGGAAGATATCTCAGCTGCAGAAGTAAGAAGCAATGGAGGTGAGGTGGGTCCAGGAGAAGTGAGTAGAAACCAAGAGAGGTGTCAGAGTTCATGGAGGAGAAGTAAATGTCAGGCATAGCACTGAGAATTGTCCTGAGAAAGTGGGTAAATTGTTCCATTTAATTGAGAGGGATTACACTGGAAAAGAAGCATATTTTGGGAAAGGAAGAATTGGAATCCCAAGAATTAGGTTTTGTATGTGCCATGGCTAAGAGCTTATGAAGCACACAGTGAGGTAAAAAGTAATCTATTGCATCATAGAAACTGTAGCTCACAACAAATTGGAGCTGAAAATTTAAGTCTGGAGATCTCAAACAATCTAATATGCAAGTCCATGAGAGTGGATGAGCTCACTTAGGAAAATTTAGCATTAACATGAAGAGAGATTTGAAGAACCCCAACATGAAGAGGAGTTAGCAAAGGAGACTGAGAAACAGAAACAAAGGAGTAAAAAGGAGATTGTGGTATTACATAAGCTAAGGAAACAGAAATGTCTAAGAGAAAACGAGCAATGAATGCTGCTGAGATTTCAAGTAGGTTACCATCTGAAGAATTGTAAAAAGGTGGTGATCAACCAACATGATGTCAATATGACATGCATGACAATTTTTTTGAAGAGTTAAGTGTTAAAGATGGTAGTTTCTATTAAAAGGATACTTAAAACGATGTTTCGGTTTTGTTTTGTTTTTTTTTTCCCAATGTCTATTCACTTTGCTAGGCTGTAAATGTCTTAATATCAGGGAATATCTCTCATTCCCTATGTGCTTAAGACCTAACACATTTTTCTATTCATAGTAAAGCTTAGTAATATTCATTAAGTAAGTAAATGAAAATGGCTAAATGAGGATCTGGAGAATATATTGGTCAACTATATATTTAGAGTTATATAAAGTTACATGAAGAAAATATTTATGACACTGGAAGCTATTTTTTTAGGGCAATTAGGCTGGCATGCACTGTCACTGTCAGGGAGACACTTTGGGCTGAAAAAAAAAACACATAGTCTCTATGTTGCTTTTTTAAAAAATCAACTGTGAATGTTGTCTCCTTGAATCTTTCCACTTCTCTTTATCTTTATTGCTGCTGCCTTAATTCTGGTCCTTTTATTATTTCCCATTTTTTCTAACAAATATTTCCCCTTTAACTCGTAGCTGGTTTAAGCCCTATAAGTGCTTTGGGTGCTGCAACCCTTGTGTTCCTATCTATAAATCAAAACCAAAATAATACCAAATTGTAAAACACAAAGCTTGTGAATACACTGATAACAAAAGGACTTTCTTCTATATTTCACTGCTTGCAAAATTCTGGATAAATCATGTTGCAGATACTTGCACGTTTACAGCTGCATTACTGGCAACCTGAGAATGAGCCTAACCTGCCTACCGAGAGATCCATTGTTCCTCCAGCCAGGCTTGCCTCTCTCTACCTCCCATCTTCCAGAGTGATCTTAAATGGCAGGTGGGATTATTTCATATGAAATCCTTCCTTGGTTCCGCATGACCTGCAGGACAAAGTTCATTCTAGCCTGGCTTACAAGATTTTCAGTTTTATGATCCCTGGAAACAACTCAGTTTCCTCTGTTGCCAATCCACATGTGCTCCAACCGTCTAGCTATTTTGTAATTCTCTGAATCCCTGTGGGTTCCTACAGATCCACACATTTGCATAGCCTGGTATATCTTCCTGTCACATCCCTTGCCAACTTCTTTACTCACCAAATTCTTCCATCTTTTTAGATTTAACTAAAAGTCATTTTCTCTTCCGGACCTTCACCAGGTGTTGGTTAGATGCTGTAGTGCCACAGCACACTCTAGCTTTGTCCAATCTACCGACTGTGTTGAAACTGACCTCTCTCCCTCTCTCCCTCTCTCTCTCTCTCTCTGTCTCAAACATACATACACACACACACACACACACACACACACACACACAGAGGATCCCTCCCCAAAATGACAGCCAGCGTTTATCAACCCTCTAAGGAACTCTACATGGATTTTCTAATTTAATTCTCACAACCTGGACAACTTGTATTATCATTATTTTATCTAAACTTCATATGATAAATTTAAGATCTAGTGATTACACAGATATCAAGTGGTAGAGCAAGAATTAAAACCAAATTCTCTGATGTTGGAATAATTGCTCTTAACCACAAGACTATGAACTTCCTGAGTGCAACAAGTGAACCTCATCTACTCTACATCCCTAGATTTTTTTCAGGAGGCCTGGAATAATGAGAACAGGAGGTAAAGTTTTATTTATGAATTTATTTATGAAGTTTTTTTGCAATAATTTATTTCTGTTATGTCCTAATGATGGAAGGAAAAGTTAGATTATATGTATATTTATTTTATTTCTATAATATTCTAATAAGAGAGTTTCAAAAAGGGAACAAAACACAAATCAGAAGAATGGAAGTGTTGGAAGAACTTCCGTATGAAGAAAGAATTAGATTTGTAAGATATCATGTTAAGAGCTAGAATTAGGGTCAAGAAAGCATCTGGAGAATCAACTAGGAATAAAAACTAAAAGCTACAAAAGATAGGATGGACTGACAAATAAGATGATGTGGTCCCCCTTGCAGGAGAGATACAAGCAAAGAGTGAAGGACAATTTGATGAGATGTTGCAGAGGAATTTCAATGATATAACAAGGTACCTTACTGGATGGCTTTGAAGCTCTTTCTCATCCAGAATCTTAGGAATCTGTGAAATAAGAGAGGGGGAGGGGAAGAAAAGAACTAAAATCAAAACAGATGAAGTTATATATTTTAATTTTTGTGTTGGTGTAACTGAGAGTCTGTATTTATGGAAGAGCAACATTTGTTGAGATTGATCTGTTAAATCAAAAGGCACTGGCAGATGGGAATAAGCTAATTGAAAGAACTTACTATGGAGACTTCTCTCTCCAGAGGATCACTCCTGCATTGCTCCACCTTCACTCTTGAGACTCCTCATTTTTAACACTTTGGTTGGAGGTTTCTCTCCTGTGTATGATAGGTTTCTCTGAAATGTGACCACAGAGAAATAGAAATAGACATTCCCTTAAATGGGCCTGTTTTAAGAGTAGAAGAGAGAAATTCCTTCAGCAGAGGACAGATGGAACATATGAAGAAGCTCTCATTTCCTGGGGGGACAAAGCTATGAGAATAAATTCTCCACTTCTGTGGAGGATACAGGATTAGGGATGATGATTCCAAGACTGGATGCAGAGTAGCTGGAGCAGTGGCTCGGCGGTTACAGCGCTTGCTCGGCATGTGCAAGTACGCGGGTTCAAACCCCAGTTCCCGTGTACACAATTAAGTGTCACACAAAACTAAGTCTCTCTCTCTCTCTCTCTCTCTCTCTTACTGTCCTTCTCTCTTAAAAAAAAAAAAGACTGGATGCAGAGGTGAGTGACTCCATAAATTTCTAGGATCTTAGGTTTTCCTGGGATTGTGGGAGAAATTAACAAAATAAAACAAGGACAGACCCAGCTCTGGTGAGATCACTGCAGTTTTGGCTTGTTTCAGAGGCCAGGCCCAAAAATGGGGTGCAAGGCTGTGGCCATGACCAAAGAGGGCAGCATCAGAGAGTGCTGGAGTATCCAATAGCAATGTCCCAGTTTCATCCACAGGGAGGCTGAGGCAGGCATGAATAGGATGATCAGGGGGTATATGGAGAGGCCATTTAACACCAAGGAATAGGGGATGGAACCTGACATTCTAGTAATTCTACAGGTGTGGGTGCCTAAGGAAATTACTCTTTGCTTTCATCTCTTTCTGAAACTCTAACTTATTAGTGCACCCTTTAGATTAAACTCTATGAAGAGTTTATATTTGCTTATAGTTGTTTCCCTGGATTGTAGTGCCTAATAAATATGCTAATAAATGTTTCTGAATAATCGAATGCATAAATAAATGCATGGAAAGACAGCGTTAATTTCTTTATGAGAAACTATAGTAGATACTGGATTAGTAGGAGATGGAATCTACAAATGAGGAAGACAGCATCTGTGTTCCTAAAGAAGCTCTTGCCAAGTAGAGAAGCTGCAGAAGCACCCAGTTAATACAGTGGAATGAAGGCTGATTGAATAAAGGAGCAAATGCTGAGTTCAGACTGAGTCTAGAAGTTGTTCGCTTCAAATTCCATAGGCATATATTGGTATTTTGATATCTAAGGATCTTTTTTCTCTCTCAAAATTTCTTACTTCTTGATGTAATAGATTGGTATTTTGAGTAATTTAGAAAATATTGAAAGGCAGGAAAAATATAAATCATAAGCTTACCACCCAATGACAACTTATTATTACTATTCTGGCACAGTGCTTTCTACATGTTCTCTTTGAATTTTTTTAGCATAATCAAGATAATGTTAAACCTAGAATGTTATCTTATTTTTCTGTCTAATTAAAATATTCTTTCTAAACATGATGAATATTCTGTCTTTGTGGTATATTACTACCATGGTTCATTCAATAATTCACTTCTTTTTGGACACCTGGGTTCTTCAGATTTTCATTACTATAAATAATGCTGTACATTTCAGATGGGATTCACTGAAAAGTAATTTCCAGACAAAGATAAGGAGATAAGCATTTTGTTAGTCCAGCTAACTTACTCTTCAGAATGGTTGAACCAATTTCTACTCTCACTGGCTCTGGATGCAAACTTCTACCTTACTGTGTGTACAGGCATTTTGACATTCTGTCTTGGCAAAGGGTTGATGTCAGAGAATCCTTCCCAACTCTCTAGTCAGGAGAGAAATCAGATTTAATAGTTACACTCAAATTATTCCATGCCCCTTTCTCATATTAAATTAGTAAGACATTAATATAGAGTGTTCACTTCAGCAGCATATATACTAAAATTGGAATGGTAGAGAGAATTATTAGCATGGGCCCATGAGAAGCTGACATGCAAATTCATGAAGCATTTCCTATTTTTACAAAGCTGACCAAATTATGCTATATGCATGTACGACTATACCACAACACATTCCAAGTTTATATATAACTATAATACACTGACTAAAAAGAATAAATGACTAGAAGGAATATCAGGAGAAGAGAAGAAGGGGTCAGGGTGAAGGAGGAAGTGCTGGAAAAAGAAAGTACTGAGGATTGAAATGGAGCAAACTATGTTATAGGTGTTTATGAAAGTGTCAGAATGAGCCTCACTATTATATAAAAGTATAATGCACTAATAAAATAAAGAAGAAGAGAAACAAACAAAATTAACATTAACTGGTAGAGACAAGGCTGGAGATGGTGACTATTGGCACTGCTTGTGGCAGGATGAATTGGTGCAACACTTTCAGAATGGTAATTTGGGAGTACTCTTTTAAAAAGATCATTGACCATGTAATTTCAGGTCTGAAAATGCTTCTCAAGGAGCCAATCTCAAGGAAAAACAGTTATTTTCATCAAGAAAATGCAACATAAAAAGTGTTAAGCCTCCTATATGTGTACAGTTTATGGGGAAAATATTTGAGACAATTGTGGTTTATCTCCTCAATAAACTTGAGATGCATTTTCTTCAAAATACCATAATGTGGTGGAAACATGAGAACACAATAAATTTTTTTTCTGAGTTTAATTATAATTATACAATACTGGTGGCATTACATGGATGAGATGGAAAAGGGTCAAAAAGAGAAAAGCTGGCTTTGTTGATGAGTACAGAGGTAGACACAGCATCCTGAAGTCCTCTACTTAAGTTAGTTTGTCATGATTTGTTTCTTCTTTATTTTCGCCTCCATGAGGCAGCTGTTTTCTTTTTCATCCCACAGCAAAATGGTGTATGACGGGTTCCTTAACTAAAAGGCATACAGTGGATGTTTTCAGGGTGAGACCAAGGTCACAAGTAACATGAGATCATTGCACATGACCTCAACCTGGGAGAGCCAAGGAAGCCATATAGCAGTTTGTTTTCCAAGTTTTAAAAACACTCACCACTCTAGTGGGTGGAAGGAGGATTCCTACAGGCCCGGAGGAACCTCACAAAGATTGGAAAGAATGCATTTGGCAAGAGAATCCCTGGCCTGAGCTGCTGATTTTTAGGGAGAGGAAAGGAAATCCCAGATAAAACTGCAAAAGCAGATGTCACAGAGTACAATAGGTTTGAAAGAAAGAACCAACATGGTGTGAAGTATCACAGGAACGCTCAGATAAAAATCGGTTCAGAGACAAATCTCACAGCCCCCAAATGTCCATGCCAACAGGTTCAGAACAGGGTTCAGGAGAGCAAGCATTAAATTGTCAAATCGGATTTCATAGGTACCAGTGCAATGTGGCAGGGTGGGCTCAAAGGTGAAAAATGACAATTGAAAGTTAAGTACATTTAAAGGAAAAATAAATACAGAAAACAAGGGAGGGGGAATGGAGTAGCAGGGTGCATCTGGATAACACTGAATTGTAAAGTAATTTGGAGCCTGAGATAGGATGAAATGAAAGAAAAAAGGACAGTGAGACCAATGTGATATTATCAAAGCACTACTGCACCAACCACCTGATCAGAGGGAAGAAATCGAGGTTGCTTCCTGCAGAAGATACAAAGCTGACCCGAGACTTAAGAGTACCAAGCATGCCCATGTCCTCTGAGGTTCTTCATTCAAGATAAATAAATAAAAAAATAAAAACAAAACCCAAAAATCCACCGTGTTACACTTATTTGGAACTTTCTTTGACAACATCATCTTCCAAAAGGTTAAGGAGTCAGCAAAAAATAGAACGACTTCGGCCTTAAAGAGGCAAGAAGGGAAACACTGACATCAAAGTGGATTTGGGAAAGAATGGGGAAAAGTAGCTTCGTCAGACCACTGGATATATACATAACGCCTAGTTTTGAAAATAGCTTTTGGAAAAGTTTTAAAGGTAGAGTCTGTCATCTAAGAAATGGGAAAGTCAAAAAAATGAATTGTGTCTACAGATTAAAATGGAAATTGACTACCACTTTTAACCTCCAATATCCCAAATGCCTACTAAAAAACCTTATGAAAATATAGTAGATGAAGATTCACCAAAAATAAACAAATGAATAAAATGATGGACAGTGTATCTCTAGAATCCTGTAGAAATTTCACTCATGCAATAACTTTTGGATCTGGATGAGGAGAGGAAACCTGGCAGACCGTTCAAGGGCGACCTCACAGAGAGGCAGGAAGAAGGTAAAAATCAAACTGTCCATTGCACAAGCTGCCATCTTGCCCAGAGATGTGCAGATCAGATCGATCATGTAGAAGTTGAACACCTGTGTTCAGGGACAAGTGAAACCCCATGTTGCTGTCTTATCATTTAGTCAAGTCATTAACTTTCCTAAACTTTGTTTTCATCATCTCCAAAATGAGATGCACATAGCACCCTCCTCAAAGAACAGTTGAGAAAACAATTGGAAGTGCTAATTCATGCAAAGCACCAAGTCCAATGTCTGAAACTCAGTAAGGATTCAATAAGTATTTATTGTTTTTATTCCATCCTTGCAGGCACTTGATTTCCCAGAGAACAGGAAGTTTCCCAAGGTGGTGGAAAGGAAGTAGTAGGAGGAAGGACAATGGCACTTAATATCCTAGGAAATGGTGTCCCCTCCAACAATGCAGTAAGAGGAGCTAAGAGGAAAAGCAGGGCATCCGGGACACCATGGCATTACAGATAAGTAATGGGCAGAAGAGGAAAAGGACTTCCTTCAACAGATCTGTGCCCACGGCACAGAAGGCTTTGGCTGGAGTTGATGGTTGTCAGCCGAATCAAAGCCTGACAGGTAAAACACAAGAAGCCCCATTAAATTTGAGTAGTAGATGATTTTAAAAACCATTTTAGATTAAATTCTTGTATTTTGAACATACTTACACTAAAAAACCCATTGTTTATACAAAATTCAATTTGATGGGGCATCCTGCATCACTTTGTAAGTACTGATTGAGTCTGGATCTTCACTTCTCTTTGGATAAGTAGAAAAATATGACACCAAGAAAAGAGCTTTTCAAATGTTTGGCAGAGGGAAGAAAGAATTTCTAAAATTTCATTCCATAAAACTTTGAAAATATGAACTCTAAAAAGCAGGAGAAAGTTTAGAGATCAGTTAGTACCCCAAGAGGTAATGCATTCTGAGAGAGGAACATGTTAAAAGGAGAGAAGTTTACAAATAAAAGTTAATAAAATGAGATGGAATAGACACTTAGGAGAAAAGACAGTGAAGGCAGGATTTCAAGGAGTAAAGCATGAATGGCAAAGTTTACATGGCTTTGGGGCCAGCAAGGTGCGGAACTGATTCTGCAGTAAAGCAAAACATGAAATGGGGTTGAAACTGTGAAAGGATTTCTGTCCTTGGAGGAAAGGAAAGAAGAGGTAAAATTATGAAGCAAAAAGCATAGCCGTGAGACACAGAGAACGGAGATTGAATCTCAAGCTACCTGGAATCAGAACAATCACATGCAGAAGCTAATACTTAACGAAAACTTTATGAAGGCAGAAAAAAAAGAGAGGGAGAAAGATGGTGGTCTAGGAGATGCTCTTAGGACTCTCAGGATGGACTAAACTCCCTTCCAGGCATCTCACCTGGGTTAACTTTTTTAAGCCTCGTGAGTACCCTATGAAGCAGGAACTTTGTTAGCGCCCTGTCACAAGTAGAGAAACTGTAAAATAGAGATGTTTTTCATCTTGGATTTTCTATTTTAAAAATTTGTTCAAGGTCACAGAGCTAGTGAAGGAAAAAGCCGGCTCTGTAGTAAACGCTTTTGACTTCAAAGTTGCATGGTCTCTAGAAAGTACCACCTTTTGCATATATGTAAATTTTAGGCTTCACTGTACCACATCTAGGCAACATCAAAGAAGAGATAGCCACACCCCAAAACTTCACTGGAAATACTTGAATATTTAATAGATAAAAAATTTTTTAAGCATTCAGGCTGCCTATAAAATAGAACTGGATGAAAGAAGTTATTTACAGAGGAACAACGATCTGAGCAACCTGAGACTTCTCTATAATGCTCAACCTTGTCATAAGACAAGAAAATCATTTTACAGATTTTTGAAGAAAGCTGGTTATGGGCTACATAGTATAACCAACCATATTGTGCCTCTCTCATCTGTGAAGCCAACAGCATTCAGGGGTTCCATGCTGCGAGTGGGTTCAGAAATCATAAGGGGTTAGCCAAAGATGCATACCCATTCTAAATGATCAGAAGAGATATCAGAGTCAAAAGCTCAGGTCTGGGGAATTTGTGGTGAAAGGAGGGTAACAATGAGTACAATGGCAGAGAAACACAGAAACAGAGTCATGGAATCTAATCTAAAATGACTGTCAAAAATATTGTTTCCAAACTGAATGCAAAATGACAATTAAAATTCTGGACGTGGAAGATAGATGATACACAAAAGAATAATTTAATAAACACAGTCTGGTGTGACAAGTCCCAAATTATATTTTAAGACTGAGAAGTGCGAAGTGGGAAGAAAACTCTAACTAGATTCCTCCTCTAAACTGCTTGGTTGTGGAGGAATCAGAGTGTCTAGTTTCATTTCTGACTTTGAAATTTAAAGAGACAGGAGTTGACAAGTGCTGATTTGACCCGTATAAACCTCATCTCACACAAAGATCTCGTTAGCTCTCTGCACTCCAGCTACAGTGTATTTTTTACAAATGTTGATGTTGGTTGTGTGCTTAGGATTCTCAAAGGCTTCTTTCTACCATGGCTTCTTTTCATCTGTTATTCCCTCTGGTAGAACAGTCTACCTTCATGTCACCCTTGAGTTAATGAGTTAACACCTACTTAATCCTCATATTTCAGGTCTTATTTAATTTCTGAGGGTATTTTTCAAGACTCTATGTCTTTTTCAGCTCTGTTTCTCATGTTCTTATGGAATGGCATTCCTTTTTTGGGGAGCATTAATCAATCTATAACCATGGTTTGATTAAAGCAATTACTTGATTAATATCTATTTTCCCCACTAAACTGTTCCCTCACCCCAGCAGGGTCTGGAGTTTTATTTTTTCCTCTTTATTTTTGTGCTGGAAGCCTAGTATAGTGTCTGACACATAGGAGGTGATTAGTGCTTGTTAAGAAAATCAATAGAAAATATAAAACAAATAATACATAGTACAGACGGTAGATTGCATAAAATAAACCTCAAAGAAACATTAAAATCCTCAAGTACAAATGCAGATGAGTGGAGAGAGTAAATATTTCAGTTATAATCTTATACACACAAAGGCTAAGTGTCCTAAATCAAAGTCAAAGATTGCTAGTATGGAAAAAAAGAAACAACCCCACAACATTGAATGAGATGCTGCTGCATCAAGACAATTTAAAATGCATCAAAGAAGGAAAAAATAATCGAGGGGAGAAGATATAGCAGGAAAATGTAAAGAAAAAAGTAAATTTCAGAAATAAAGATTTCAAATTTTCTTTAAAATTTTAATGAAAAGAAGATACATGGAAATATTTGATTGCTTAGGATCCTTCAACCCATGTTTTTCAATCATAGATCTGTCTCAGAGGAAAAGGGGTATTGATAACTTAAATCAACTAAATATTAAGGTTCATTACGTATACCTACATTTAAAATTAGTTGTAGAATTAGTATATACGTTGAGGTTTTGTCTTCCAAGAGAAAATACACTTACCCTGAATGCCTAATGGAACAATAAGAAAATATAATTATTAACTGGGAAATAAACATGCATATAAAATGAATATTCCAATAGTGGTATATTGCAGAAGTCACATATTCTACTCATAATGCCAAATAATTAGAAAATTTTTCACAGGTATGAATTTTAAATATTCCTCAAGATTGAAATATAAATCTCATTGCTGTAAATTATTGAGACAAAGATAAATCTAACATGTTAGGAACTATATTTAAAGAATTTAAGGCCAGACAAAAAACTTAACAAGTGCAGACAAAGCTGGTCTCAAAAAAAAATATAAACTACTAAATGTCTTCTGGTTAAATATGAAAGAATTAAAAAATAAAGTGACCGTTCAGAAGAACCAAAGGAGGATAACAATAAAAACAGAAAACACTGATTTTAGAAATATTTTAAATGATGTATAAGTTAAAGCGCTATTTTTTTTTTAGAAAGACAACAAAATGGAGAAGTCTTAGGAAAAACTTAACCCTTCACTAGAGAAAAACTAAATAATTGATGTTAGAGATGAAAAAAATCCCATAAAATTTTTACTGTAGAGATTTTGTTTTTTTTTTAAAAAGGAAGACTGTGAATACATTCTATTTTAATAAAATTAAAGAATATTAGTGAAATGGAAGAAATGGGAGGAAATTTTAAAAATGATTAAAGAGGGAAAAGGTGAACTAAACAATACCAGGTAGAGACTGAAAATTGTACCAAATAAGATTATCTTCACATCTGAAAGAAGTTTACTGACAAATTCTCTGAGTCTTTCAAAGATGGTTGTAAGTTTCACTGGATGTAAGTTATTCTAGAGCAAAGAGTAAATTTAAAGATAAAAAATACCTTCTGTAAATAGGGTTTGGAATAAATATTAATGTAATAGCTAGCTTGAGAGCTGACTCGTGTGAAAAAGCGAGATTAACAGCCTGGATCAAATCCACCCTCTCCTTAGGAGTCACAGAGCAGGGAGGACGTCGGCAACAAATGTAAAAGGAAAAAGAGCAGCGAAGAGCAAAACTTAGAGAAGCCTCAAATGTTGCAGCCAGAAAAAGGCAAAAGCCAAAAGATTTACATGGCTTGTCTGTAAGGTCTCAAAGAAGGTTTCATGTCCATTTGCACAGATGAGAAACGGACCAAAGGCCTTGAGTAATAAAGGCAGAAAATAGCGGAGCTGAGGTTTGAGGGCTCCACTCCAAAGTTTTTGGGGAGTTCAAGACATCAAGACACCAAAGTCGATTGAGCAAGGGACAGATGGAGGAGAGAGGACACTGGTGCAGAAACACTGCTTTCTGAGTGGAAAGACAAAGTGACATTCTAGAGAGACATATTCACAGGCTCAGCATTCTTTGCATGTGGAGAGCTTTTGAAGTTCCATGCAATTTTTTTTCCAAGGCTAGGTCTGCTTCCTGTTAAGGCTGTCAAGTTGTTTTGTTTAAATAGCTAATGCATGATACCCAACCGTCTCCCTGTGATACCACTAAGTCAGTGGCAGAAATGGAAGGAAAAGGTTTAAATTCTGGGTCCTTATAAAAGCGGTGTAAGTCTTATTTTTCTCAGGGTCTCCATGCCAAGAATTCTCCCCCATAGTGCAATCATTTTCCTAGTCTCGCTGAGATGACAAAGCTTTGTAAATGGTGCCTAAGCTTGAGAAATCCAACAACTCTTTATCCTAAGCTCCTGGCTCCAGTCTGTGAAGAAGGATTGCACAATCGTCAAGGACTTGTCTGCAGGGTTAGAAATGCCTGGTATGGCTAGAAATATGCCCAACCATTTTGCAAACAATATAATTATAATAGTTGAGATTTATTGAACCTGTTCAGTCATTTACGATTGCATAAAGCACCTTATGTTCTTTATGCCCCGAGTCTTCAAAACAATCCTGTGTGGTAGGTATGCTAGTCTTTTGGACTGTTCATAACCAAGTTCTTCTTTCCTTCTAGGGATGTAGTAGAATTGCCCTTCCTTACCCTCACTGAAGTTCAGGTTTAGGCTAGTGACACTTTTGCCAATGTAATGTGAGACAAAGAGAAAAGCGACCTCAAGTAAACTAGTAATGAGGGCAAAAATTAAATTTTCATTTAAAACCTAGGGCAGCTTGTCCTAAAGATAACCACATGAAACATTCCTTCCCCATTTTCTTCTTATTTTATGACATCTCACTGAGAGATGGGGTGTATGTTCCTTCCCCTTGAATTTGGTACAACCTATGAGCATGGCAGAAGTGACACTATATAACTTCTAGTAATAAAATACAGCTTCTGATATTCTTCTTGAGATGCTTGCCCATGGAATCTAAGCTCCAGGCTGTGAGGAAGCCAAGCAGGTGCATCGATAGGCCATGCGTAGCTGTTCCAGGCACATCACCATTTGAGATCCCAGCCAGCAGCCAGCACAAACCACCAGACACACGTGCGTGGGGGCCTTATGTGAAGTCCATCCCAGTCTTGGATCATGATGCTGATGGGAGCAGAGTTCCTCATGATGCTCCACTGAAGTTACAGATTATGAGCAAAATAAAAGTAGTTGTTTTAAGCCACTGAGTTTTGGGGTAGTTCATTGCAAAGATATAGACAGTAACGAGAATAAATCCACTCAAACTTTGGAGTTTTTTATTATAGCAGCATAATTTAGGTATGCTGAGAGATGTAGCAAAAGTCTTTTTCCCCCATTTTTCAACAGGGGATGTGAAGGTATAGTGAGATAAAATAACTGGCTCTAAGTACACAGCCTAGGAGAGATCTGCAGTAGAGGAAGGATAGGAGAAGGGAGATAACACGAACATTTAACATATTGATGAATTATGTTATACTCTTTCAAATAACATTGTATTGATTCCCCAAACAACAAACAGAGCGGTGAGAAGGGTGTGGCATTTCTATTTTACAGAACAAGAGCTCTTTGGAGATAGATAACTTTTCATACTTTCCTTTTTATTTCCAGCATTAAGCATAATTTCTAATACACTAAAGATCTTCCAAAAGTGTTTGACAGATTAAGGTGCTGAGTGGACAGGGGGTCAGGAAGGGCTTGGAGGAAGCTTGGATCGCAGAGCTTTTGAGGGCTCCAGCTCATACTTAACCTCAGATCATATACGCTCCAAAGCCTGTGTCTTCTCTTTATGTCCTGCTTCGGTGAGAGGACAGTCATCTCCCGTGGGTCTTGATGAGGTCCTAGCAGTGTGCGGTGTGAGTCAGACAGACCTTTTAAAGGTCATGGCAGCTCAGACAAAATGATCCTTAGGCCCAAAAAGCAGAGATCTGGATACACTGAAGGGTTTTAGGTTCTGGATAGAGCCTTTGTTCAATATTCAACCTCCCTCAACAGACCAGACCTTGAGGAACAAAAGTGTCATTCTCTAAGCTTTTGTGAGCTATTGTCAACATGGCAAAAATGTAGGAAGGAAAAAAAGTTAACAATAGCAATGCCTGAGTCTCAACGTAGCTAAGATGAAGGACTTGGGTTCCTGAATGAATGGGCCCTTTCCTTTCAGATCTGCCCTAATGTGCAAAGGCAAGTGGAACTGTGGCACTCCTTGAGCCGAGTCTGAGTTTTTGTTTTGTTTTCACTAAAAAGGGTAACTCTTGTTCATTATTCACCTATAGCAGTTGGAAACACAACCTGAACACAACCTTTCAAGCTGAGCTTAGGGTTAGGGTTACAATATGGGAAGGAATGAAGGATACTTATGAACTGAACAAAAGCGTGGACACATTGCCCTTTGCCAGGTTGTAGAATAATCAGTCTACCTCATAACTCCAAAATAAATCAACTGAGAAATAGTTTTCCTTCATCCACAATCAAAACTTAACCATAGGAGATTTGAAAAAATTACAATAATCCAGGGGAGAAAATAAAATTCATGTATAATCTCACAACCCAGAGATAATTACTATGTAGGCTTTTTTTCTGGGCATGTTGAACATGTATATGTTAGAAAACATAATGTGCACTCAATTTTTTTGGTTTTTTAATGATGTGTCGAATACACACAGAAAAAGCATGAAAGTCTTACATATTCAGTTCTATGAGTTTTTAATAGACAACATACCGTATAACCACCTTCCACATAATGATAGAAAATATTGCCAGCACCCTAAAATTTTCTTTCACACTCTTCTCTGAGTTTATCACTTCCCTCTCCTAAAGCAACCACTGTTCAGCATTTGAAATTTGTATAAACGGAATTGAATAGTTCTTACTATTTGCAATTTAGCTTCTTCTGCTAACATTATATTTATGAGATTCTGCCATACATTTGCATACAGTTTTAGATTATTCATTCTCATGGTATAATCATCTATGGTGTGAATAGACCATAAGTTATTTATCTATTTAATTGTTCATAAACATTTGCATACTTTCTATTTGGGGGCTATTATAATAATTTCTGGCTCCATTCTTGTGATGAATATAAGCTCATTTATCAATCGGGAGTGGAACATCTTAGGATACGATATTTCAGGTTTAGCAGATACTATAAGACAGTTTCACAAATGGTGACATGCTAACCCCCTTGACTCCCTAGTAGCATATGAGAATTCTTACCACTCATCTTCTTGCCAAGACTAGGTATTTCAGTCTTTTTATTCTGTTATTGTGGGCGTGTAGTGGTTTTGAATTAGTGTTTTAATTGCAAAACTTTTGTAATTTGAATTATAACTAATTGTATTAACTTCTTAGGGGTGCCATAACAAATTGCCTCAATTTGGGCAGCTTATAACAATAGACTTCACAACAACAGAACTCACAGCTCTGGAGGCTTGAAGAACATGGCTCTGCATGTTCTTTCTGAAGATTCTAGGGAAGTATCCTTCCTTGGCTCCTCCTAACTTCGGGTGGCCGCTTGCAGCCTTTGGCAATCCGTTTTTGTCCTCCATCATCATATGCAGACCTTCCTGTGTGCCTATGTATCCAACTTTTCTCTTCTTATGAGGACACCCGTCATTGAATTAGGGCCCATCCTAATCCTGGCTGAGCTCATCTTCCATGACAACATCTACAAAGATTTTATTTCCAAATAAGATTTCATTCACAAGTTCTGGGGTTTAAGACTTTAGCACATCTTTTCCAAGGGATATAAGTCAATCCATAACAATAGTTCGTGAAATAATTTTTGCTGTGATTATTGGCCATTTGGAGACCTTCTTTTGTGGAATATTCATTCCAGATATTGAGTCATCTCAAAAACTAGATTGTCTTTCTTTCTCTTACTGATTTGTGAGATTTCTTTAAGTTTTCTGGATAAAATCCATTACTTATAATGAAATTATATCAAATATTATCAAATACTTTTTCTGCATCTCTTCAGAAGATTAATTTTCCCCTATGTACGCACCCAACATAGTGAATTATTCTGATTTTTAAATGTCAAGCCAATTTTGATTTCCCGAAAGTAGCCAAATGCATTACCTATTTTGTATATCACTAGATTTTATTTATAAATACTTTAATTAAGATTTTTGTTATTGTGTTTATGAGAAAGATTGACCTATAATTTTATTATAATATTCTTATCAGATTTGGATATGAAGAATGTTCTGACTTTAAAAAAAAAGTTTGTCTTCTGTTCTCTGAAAGATTTTTGTAATTTTATATTATTATTTCTTAATTGATTAGAAGAATTCATGTATAAAGAGACCTGTACCTCATTTTTTTTCCATCTCAATTTTTGTTTTTTTCTATCAGACACTAATAGGTACATATTAAAATCTCCACAGTTAGGAACTGAATTCTGTAAGATGATCACTAAAAATTAGCAAAAGAAAGTACATATGCAAAGAGAAAGAACATACTTTTAAAATAATTATTATTATAATAATAAGAAAAACAGGAAAATAAACTTTCTTTCAGATCGATGAGTTATGATTTTATATGCTTTGAACCTATATTAATAGGTTCACATAAATTTAAGGTCATTATATTTCCCTGTTTTGTTGTTATCAGGGATTGAATCCATGGATGTTTAATCAGTGAATCAGATCCCCAGACCACCCCTCCATTTTTTTTTTTTTTGAGAAAGTTTTCACTTAGTTGCTAAGGTACTGAAGCTGCCCTTGAACTTTCAGTTCTCCTGCCTCAGCCTCAAAGTTTCTGAGGTTAGAGTTGTGCTTTGAATCCATCTCTTACTTTACTATTCAATTTTTGCTATTAATGTCTCTTATTTTTAAAACCTCTATCTTTATGTTATTATTGTGTCAGCTCTCTACGTCTTTGTATTTAAGATTTGTGTCTTATTATCAGCATTGATTTCATTTCTTTTTGTGTTTTTTTTTCTTGGTGCTGAGGGTCTAATCTGGGGAATCATACATGCTAGTCAAGTGCTCTACCACTTAGCCTCATCCCCAGCTCTCATTTTCTTTATTCAATCTGACAACTTGTTTCAAATTTCAACATTTAGTCCATGTATATTTAAAAATTCTTTCTTCTATTAGTTTTTCTTTTGTTTTTTTAAATTTTTGTTCTTTTTCTTATTTTATTTTCTATTATAATAATAATTTTAAAATTATTGTATCTTACTGCTCTTTGCATATGTTCTTGTTGTTAATTTTTAATGATCATCTTACAGATTTGAATATGTACCACTTAGTTATTAATATTTCCCTTAAGTTAATGTTTATAGATTTGTGAGCAACACAATGATCAAGCAATGCAAGGCTGAATTCATTTCACTCCCTTCTGATATTTATGTTATTTTCATACTCTATGTTCATGCTTTGTTTCTTTCTTTCCATTCTTTCCTGAATTACCTGCTTCTATCTAGCTTATTTCTTCTGTTTGAGGAACTCTCTTTAGTATTTCTTTTAGTTTGATGGTGATGAATTCTGTCAATTTTTTTTGTCTGAAAATATCTTTATTTCACCTAAGCATTGAGGGATATTTTCTCTGGGCATGGAATTTTAGGTTGGTAATAATTATCTTCCAGCCCATTAAATAGTTAGTTCCATTGTCTTCTGCCTTTCACCATTTCTGTTGAAAGGTCTGCTGTGAATCTTGTCGTCTCTCTTCTGGGAGTAATATGTTTTTCCCTATTCTAGTTGCTTACCACTTTCTATTTGTCTTTGATTTCCAGTAGTTTCTATGAAATTTTTAAGTATGCCTTCTTTATGTGTAATCCTATTTCAGGTTCATTGAACTCTAAGTCTGTGACTTGCTATCATATCACTTACTGGTTTGAAAAGATCGCAGTATCTTTTCAAATGTTGCTTCTACTAATTTTTTTTTCTTTCCTTCTGGCATTCCACTTGCATGTACACTGAATCTTTTCAGTATTTTTGTGCTGTTTCTCATGATTTGTTTCATCTTTCTCTGCTTCATCTTGTATGGTTTGAACTGACCTATACAACAGTCTAATACTCTCTCTTCTGCTGTGTCTTATGTTCTGTTAAAGCGATCTTAATTTCAGTCTTTGAATTTTCACTTAATTGTCTTTATAAACTTTGATCCTTTACTAGAATCTACCTTTTAATGTATTTTTTAAGCAAGGCAAGCATACTGATCTTAAAATCCATATTTGGTAACTCCAATTGCTATATTACCTTTAGGTTGCTTACTATTGACTATATTTTACTTGGGGATATTTGATCCTGTTTATATTACATATTCCACATTTTGTTTGAAAAATATAGAGACCCTGGCTTATTTGATTTTCTTAAAAAATCATTTGTTTCTTCTTTAAGCACAGACAGATTACCTCAGTCCAGTCAGAGAGTAAGATAATGGGACTACCAGGGCCTCTCTCCTTCAAAATTAATATTTTTAAATCAGTCTTACATGACTATTGGAATCTTGCTTACATTTCTAGCTCATTGCAACTTATTTTAAACTCATACACTCTACTTTGGCATTAGCAAATTATGCAGAAGAAATTGTCCTAAGAATGTTGGGTCCAGTTTTTCGTTCTTCATTCTATCAGAATCTGGACTCCCTCAACTTCTGGTTGAATTAATATGCTCGAATTTTTTGTTTCTCCAATTAATTAACCCTGCCATAATACTTACTCTTCCATATTCTTTTTAAAGACTACGTTCTCATGAAAAATCAGCAAGTGGTCCAATAGGGGAAAATAGTGGCAAATCTACTCAGATACCTTACCTCAGTGCCTCTCCTTTCTCTCTGAGATTTTGGTCTGTCAAGGCCTAGATGCCTTGGCTACTCTCCCTCAAACAGCTGGTTTTTAAAAATATGTTCTCTAGCAACTACAAATAATTGTTCTTTGTGGAAGGCTTGATCTAACATACCTTCATAGCCAGAAGTATAATTCTTGCATTTAATTTTATAATATACTTTTCCCACCAAATTATATATTGGAAATATTTTTATATTATTGAAAAAAGTTAAATATAACATTCAGAGGCTACATAACACTCCACATTAGTGAATGTATTGCAGCTGACCATACCAATTTCCTATATTGAGAATCTTCGTACAACTTCCAATTTTTCACTGTTTCAAGTTACAGAAAGATTTTTGATGTTTCCCTAGACATTTTTTATGTTTTGTGTGTACAATACTGCATCTGGTATATGATATAAAATGTGTATGTATGAGCAACTGCTAAAATTTTTGTGCCAATCAAATAAATGGAAAATTTATGTGAGATAAGTAATTTCTTCATGACTTTAAAAGATTAATCTGTTCTTCAGAAGAAATTGATAAATTTTCTATGAGCAAAAGAGTTATGGGTTTAAATCTGAGTTTATCATTTTAGTAGTTGAAGACTGGATAAATTACTTAGCCACTCTGAACCTATTTCCTCATTTCTTGAAGACACATAATAATACCTATCTGACAGAGCTGTGATTTTGAAAGAAATAATTATCTATTTTGGTATATACCAGAAGCTCTCCAAAGACAATGTTTAGGCATTTGAGTATTCATCCATTCAAAAAGTATTTATTGAACACCTAAGTAACTAGGCATTGAGGATATATAGCCATGGGCAGGTACACTCATGTTTACATAGCAGTTATATTATAAGCTATTGGTACAGATAATACACAATTAAGTATGTGGCATGATTTTAGATAGTTTTTAGTACTGTGAAGAAAATTAAATAAGGATAAGGCTAGAAGGTGATTGTGTTGCTTTTGTTAATTTAAAGTAGTTGTCAGAGAAATTCTCCCTGAGGAGGTAAATTTGAGTTGAGATATAGGAAAGCAAGGCAGGTGGAAATGTGAGGAAGAGATTTCCAGATTTAAACGATATAGTACATGAAGATGTCTATAGTATAGAAGCTTGATGGGTCTTTGAATAGGGTATGAAATCAGTGTGATATGAGTGGAGTGAATGAATAATGTACCAGGAGGTGAGGGCACAGAGGTAGGCAATGACATATTCACACAGGCTGTGCTGGCCATGACTGTTGAGAAACAATCACAGAATTTGATTAAGGAAGGTAAGTGATTTTCTTTTACTTTTACCTCTTTTCTTCCTTCCTAACTTCCTTCCTTCCTCCCTTTTGTCCTCTTTTTTTTTTTCTTGTTTCTATTCAAACATTCACTTTGGCTTTTGTATGAAGAATACTTCAACACATGGAAACAGGCTATTGTGGTCTTATTTGTTTTAAATCTCAATACCCAGCACACTATCTGGCCTAAATATGAACAATTAACTGTAGTAATTTTTTGAAAGGAGCATTTGGGCTAGGGAATGTACAATTTCAAAATGCCTGTCTGAATATGAGTTCACCATTGAGTATAGCACAAAGCAGGGGCAGCCAAATTACATTTGAAGTTAATTGAGGTTCATTCAACAGCATTTTGAGTTCACAAGTAGACAATGCAATGTCAGGGTTTTAAGATGATTTCGAAAATGAACATCAATCAATAAATATCCATTATGGCCTTAAAATTGACTGCCTGGTGAACAAACCACAATGAACAGCAACAGCTTCCTCATTTTTGTGTCAAAGCAGGAAGACTAGTCTTGGTAGTAAAATCTTGATCCAGATTTCTAGCTGTGAGGAAATATTAGAATATTTTTATCAATTTCAAACTTTCCTGGTCTTCATATACTTTTTATGAAGTAAAAACAAGGGAGCATTTTCTAATAAATTTGGAAAGTTTAAGAGCCCATCAAGCTTAAATTAAGCTTGAGAAGCTCCTTTAAATTACATGACAGCCAAGACACTAAATATTGAGTATTTTTGACCCCCAGAGGAATCATGTTAGTTACCATGTGAGATCATTCTTAAGTGGTCTCTGTAAAATGTCAGAGGGTTGAAAAAATAATAATTCAGGTGTTTGTAGTAATTAATGAACTACATATAGAGGTACAGAAGCCTTCCCCTAATAGTCTTGATAATTCTTATCCATAAGATGGTTGGTTGTTGGCTTCTCTAATATCTTTTATAGCACTAGCTAGTATATAGTAAATATCAGCTGAATAAAATTCTGATGCAGGAATAAAGCAAAATGTACAAGTTTCTCTTGAATATTTATTCATTTTTTCATAAAAATATTGTGAAACAATTTCAGTGTATTAAACATTGTTCTAGATAGTAGGAATATAAATATGAAAAAACAGGTTAGTGAGGGAATCAGACAACTAATAAAAATTATTGTAAAAGGAATGGCTAAGTTCTGGAAGTAAAGATTCCATTATAAAGGAGAGAGCTGTGTTACAATTACATGGAAATTCTAGAATCAGCCTGAGGTGTTTATCAAGCTAGGTGAATGGCATTGAACTTCTTTAGAGAGGGTAGGCACACTTTTTGTAGAAGGTCTTATCTTAACCCCTTCGAGTTTACTTTGGACTATGGACCTGCTTCTTCCTGCTCACCCTCCCCTTCCCACTGGCTAGTTATTCTCACACACAAATTCTTCATGATAAAGTTGTGAATGATTTCACCAGGTTCAAAAATACATTCCATTATAATTTTGATTGACATCTTCTTAGTCCTATGCACTAATTTGGAAGAATTTACAGTTTTAAAATACTTAGGATAATACTCATATAGGAACACAATCTGCCTCTCCATTTATTCAAATCTTAATTTATGTTTCTCAGGATAGTTTTGTAGATTTTCTTTATTTTCTTCCTAAACATTTCCCATGTAGATTATTTTAGGAATTTTTCTTCTTATAAGGAATTGACTACTTTTTATACATATATTTCTAATGGGTACTTTTTGGCATATATTGAATTTTTAAAATGTATCTAATATTTAGCCTTCCTTAAACTTTCCAATGGATCTTAATTTAGTATTCAGACTATAGCAGAAATAAAAAAATAAATTTCCTCTTTCCTTGTTCTGTTTCATGTTATAATTTGTCAATTGGAATTTCCAGAACAAAGATCAAAGGCTAAGGGACTTGTCCAAGGAAGCAATGTACGTTTGCCTCAAATTCTTCAGAGCTGTTTCCACAGCTGGCTGTGTCCTTTATTCTTCTACAATTGACCTTGGCATGCTCATCTGCTCATTTCAGTTGATGAGAATGACTGTACCATTATGCACAGAATGTACTGTCTAGTGTGTGCTGGGACAATGGCTGCCATCTTAGTCATGTCCTTTTCCTTCCTTTCTCCCAAATTTCTGGATTCAACAGACCTATCCAAGCTAAGGCCTAAAACTTTAGAGATGTTAGAATCCACCATGAAGATGCTAACAGCTCTGCACAGCCTGAGGTATTTCTCTAGTAAGCTCTCTACACCATGTACATCCAACCACCCAATCACAATCTTCCCTTGAATTTGTTAGAAAAGTCTCAAACTTAGCATTCTTAAAAGAGAATTCTCAATTCTATTATCAAACCCACTATCCATTTCAATCAATGGAATCAATTTTCACTATATTTCTCAAGTAGGAAATCTAGAAGCTATTCTTACTTCTATATTCCCCTCACCTACATTCTACCCTCATTTCATCTGTTTTCAAGTGCTGTTCAGTTTATATCCAACATGCTTTTAAAAACCTCAGAAATTCTCTGTGGTTCAAGAATAAAATAAGGGCAAGAGAGGTAATATATGGGACAGGAGGGAGAGGGAGTTTGGTTTGAGATGTTGGGGAAAATATTACTTACACATAATGATTATTTAGGTCTTTCCATGTATTTGTTCACAAAATATGGCCCCTTTTATTATTAACTCCATTTTACAGATGAGGAATTCCATTAAGTGAGGGCAACTGATGGGCCAAGATACCATTACTATTAAAATAAGGATCCTGGGGATTGGAGTGGTGACTCAGCATTTATGGCGCTTGTCCAGCATGCGCGAGTAAATGGGTTCAAACCCCAGCACCCACGTACACAACTAAGTGTCAGAGCAATGAAACCCACGTGAAAAACTCAATAAAAATTGACTCTCTCTCTCTTTCTCTCTCTCGCTGTCCTTCTCTCTTTAAAAAATAAAACAAAATAAAATAAAGATCCTGGAATCCCATCTGGCTCTGGAATTCCAGAGTGCAAGAGCTGATTCTCCATTGAGAGGACTGGGTTAGAGAGGAGCCAGCACTGAGGACCAGCTTTGGTTTGGGGAAAGCCATGTGACTCCAGATCATTTGTAAACAAAGTAGCAATCATTTTTATCTGTACTGTACAAGTTTCCAAAAGTATTTTCTCCCTGGATCTCTGGGGGAATTCTTCACCCAGCATTAGAAGATTTTTTTTCTTTGGCCTCTTCCAAATGGAGAGGGAGCCTTTCAGTCAAGGAGGAGATATCACTTCTTTCCCTTTGATTACAAGCCCAGGAATCAACTTGGTAAGAGCTTCTTTCTACTTCCCATTACTCAGTTTGACTGACCAGAGGAAGTTCCATGGGGACTGAGTCTATAAACTCACTTCCTTTAGCATGCCCAGCTCCCCCGGATTTCCTTGAGTCATCAGCCTGAAGCTTGGAGCCCCCTCCCTTTGGAATCCAGGCAGCAGGATTGCAAAAACCTGACTCCTTCTGAATCTGGTCTATGCACAAGAGTTTCTTCATTGGTTGCAGCCTTACCTGCACAGATCACCTTGTGGTGAACCTGTGATTAGCCTTATTCTCCAGTCAGAATTTTTATCTAACCTATGGGGTGGCATAGTTAACACACATGGCCTTTTAGTTTCTGTAGCGCGAGAGATCTGAAATGTAACAGTCTCCACTGAGCCAAGCACAGGAGGAAAACCACAGAGCTCATATTACATATATTAGGCTTTCTTTTCTTTTTTTTCCCCTGCAACTCTCAACAGGCTCGTGCAATCCTTGCGTAGTGGAATGGCTTCCTCCAAAGGCAGTTCCCCCTCCTGTGGCCTTGCCATGCAAAGGACACTGACACAGCAGTGTGTATTTTGCTTGACTTTAAGGTAGTGCAATTTCATTTTGCAGGCAGGCTGGAAGTGGCCACCCCAGAGTTGAGAGCTATGGACAATATTCATTTCTGCCACCACAGACAGCTCAGCCACAGACACAGATGATGAAAGGGAAATTGGCATTGACCTTGCTGCTTTGCAAGGAGCAGATGGACTTGGAATCTGGTTAGCAAAGAAATCTGAACTGAGCCTCCAGGTAGTGTTTGAAGAGCAAGAGCTGGAGCCAACAGAATCCTTCACTGCTCTGTGTGTGTGCACGCGTGTGTGCATGTGCGTGTGCACACATGTACACACACCTGCTTTGTCTGCCATGTAGAGGACAGACCAGCATCTCTGTCCGCACTGTGGCTCACTATTGCACATTTAGCATCTGAATGATATGTAAAACTCCCATGGACACCAAATAGCTCAGAATGCTTAAGAGATTCTTGCTGTTGAAGAGATGACAGTTGGAAGGGAGAACATTACTGATGCTACTTACCAATCCATCCAGGAGTCCTCTTTCGAGGCAGGAAGTCTAGGGGATCGATGAAAGAGATAAGGAGTACACCTGAAGTAAGTGTAAAAGACACGCAGTCCCCAACTCATCAGAGTGCACATTGTGCTTTTGGATTTGCTCCTGTTGGCTTCTTGTGCCAGAAACGTTCTTCTTCTATTTCCCTAGTGAAATCCTTTTTACTTGCGAGCACCAGTTAGATTTTCAGTTTCTTCTAAGAGACTTCTGTGATTTTTCTACACTTGGCATAAATCATTCCTTCCTCTGACCTGTAAGTTTCATGAGAGGAAGGAGGCTACACCCGACACACACCTACTAGGGATTGAATGATGATGGGTCGAGAATAAACCTGTGAACAGTGGAGCCTGAGTCCACATTCAGAGTCCCCCACATTGGAGTCGTGAGTATGGTGATAACCTCTCTGAACCTCAGTTTCCTCGTCCGTAAATGTGAATGGTAATAGCCTCTTTATGGGTGAGTGACATTATTACATGAGATAATGTACATAATGGGCCAGGCACATAGTAGGTAATTTAGCACATATAGTTTCCTCTGCCCAGATACTGGGGTCTGATTCATTTTTGTGTTGAGCTTTTACAATTATCTTCCCATTTCAGGCATGAAATAAATCTTCATTAATTAAATAGAATATTTTTTGTTATTTATCATTCCAGGCATTGAAATGAATAATAAAAATAGTAATGCTAATAAAAATAATAACAAGCACTAGTATAAAGGACTTCATGAGAGAAAGTCTTTGTACTTAAATTAGCTACATAAAAGCCATAGATGGAGACATAATTATCCCCACTTTGCAGATGGGGAAATTGAAGCCACATAGCTGGTAGTGATGAAATAAGGTTTCAAACATAACCTTAGTGCTTAATGTCACTTAGACCATGACTCTCAGCCATGATTGCAGAAGAGTATCACCTGGGCTGGAGCAGTGGCTCAACAGTTATGGCACTTGCCCAGCATGCACGAGTATGCGAGTTCAAACCCCAGCACCACATACACAATGAAGTCTCAGAGCAACAAAAGCCACATGAAAAACCAGGTAAAATGGACTCATTCTCTCTCTCTCTCTCTCACTCTCTCTCTCTCTCTCTCTCTTTCTCTCTCTCCCCCTCTTTCTTAAAAAAAAAAAAAATGTCAATAGCAGCTGGCTATGGTGGCACATATAATCCCAGCACAGCTCCAGAGGCCAAGACAGGAGCATCGCAAGTCCAAAGCCAGCCTCAGCAATTCAGTGGGGCCCTAAGAAAGTTAGCAAGATCCTGTCTCAAAACTCAATATAAAATATGAAAATGACTGGGGATCTTGCTCAATGGTTAAGCACACCTGAGTTCAGTCCCCAGTAGGAAGAAAAAATGTAAATAGTTAAACCCCAACTCACATTAAAACTCAGTTAATCCCAGGGATTATTTTTAAAAGTCTCATGTGCGCCAGTGATGAGAACCCCTGATTTCAAGTGATGCTGGAGGACAAGCGGAGTTCTGTATGTTAACGTAGCTCCTGCCATCGTGCCCAGAGTAAGTAGCCATTCCATACTCAATCTGGTCACAGAGCATTCCAGCTTCACAAAATTGCTCAAAAGAGCATTCTGTCAAATCTCTCTAGCAGATCTGAGTACCCACAATGGGTGTGTCTGACGCACCTGTGGCTTCCAACTGTAATGCTTAAATAATTTAATTGCTTAATCAGTCATTCCTTCACTCAGCAACCACCTGAGCCCCTACCAGGAGCAGGATCCCAGAATGAATGCTGGGAATCAGATACAAGTAAGACAGGAACAGTACTAGCCTGGGAGGTGCTTACCAACCACTGAAGGAGGGAAGAAAGTATGCAAAGAACTAGGGTTCACTATGACTACTCTTGGGAGGAGGTTTTGTCTTGAAATTGATAAAGAAACTGAAAAATTTTCTCCTCTACATTCTCACCTCCTGAAATTCTTCTCTCACTCCAACTCCCTCAATTCTGCCCACAGAGTTCGTGTCCTCTAGGGCCTCAGAATATTGCACAAAATAGCAGAATCGGCTGTGAGCTAGTCTGTGTGCCTTTCCAAGGTTCTACCACAAAGCACATAGGGATGCAGACTTCCGCTTGGGAGAAAGGAGAGAAGAGGAGGGAAATGAGTTAGGAGTTCTTCAGATATATCAGCAAACTCTTTGGAAAAGTCACTGTCCCCTGAACCTGGGGTGCTTCAGCTAAGTGGAGAGGTTCTGAGTTGAGTTCTAGAATCTCATCCCAGGACTGGAATACACTATTCACCACTGTAAAAAGCAGACATGAATGGAGAGAGGGTGGGGGGAAGTCATGACAGTAAAAGAGCACAGAGGTCTCTCCTTTTGACCAATGCTGAATCCCTCATGGGCCACAAGTGGCAAGTGTGACCAAGGGGAGGATAATGCTGAGAATAAGAAGCAGGATCAAGTAGAAACGGAACCAAGTGCTGACAGAAAAGCAGGAGCAAAAAGACTTTTGCCAAGAATTGAACTACAGTGGCCAAAGCTCATTTTGATGGTCATTGTCTCTGTCATATCTGAGTGGAACAATCCAAGAAGAGGAGACAGCATGGACTAGGCTGCGCTCCCTATCAGGACAGACACCAGAGTGCCACACTGCTTTTGCCATCAGGGAGCTGAGCTTCATCAGAATCATTGCTGTCTCATCAGGGAGTGTAGCTTGGCATTAGAGAATGTGCTTTGCATGCACAAGACCCTAGGTTCAATTCCCAGCACCTGCATGTGTCTTCCTTAATGTTTTACTCAGTGGGATTGACTTCAGTCAGGCTGCTTTAGCACAACAAAGTCAGGATCCAACTTCAGTGCGAGAAATTGAACTGAATACTAAGCTGTAAGCATGTCACCAACTGCACATAGGGTGTCTCTGTTCTCTTTGGGTGGTATGACTGAATAGTATTGCTGTGTTGAAGCTTCCAGGTTGGGAGGAATCAAGGCCCCTGGAATGAAATGAATTAGTACTAAACATTCAGTTGAGAAAGGAAAAGAAAAAGATCAATGGAAATGATTATCTTTGCCTAACTTAAAATGTAAGCTGGACTCTGGTAGCAATATCCCGGATGTGTCTGATCTGTGCACGGAAGGGCAGGACTATCTTTTCCTTCCACGTTCTAGACAAAGTACCTGGATGAGCTGCATTCACAATAATGATTGAACTATGCAAAGGCCAGGTAGATCCTGAGTCAGAGCTAACTTTTCATGCTGTATTTCTCAAAAATACCAGTATATCTCTGAGCTCAATTGCATGAGCTTCTTCTATACAATATTCATTCATGTGGCTTTTTTAGGGTATGCTCATGTTGACAAAAAAAGGCCCAGAAGGGTCATGACTTGTATAAAGCCCAAAATCCAGACATAGTTCCCTGATCTCTGGTCTCATGTTTACAATTAATTTGTTCCAGCAAGGTAGGCTTGTTAGCTTCAGAAGCCATGCCTTGATTTCCAGAGTGTCTTCTATAAGAAGTGTTGGCTAAGCCTGCTGATTTGTCTAGGAAATTCTGATGTGTAGATCAGTTGCTTTTGACCTTTCTAAGTTTTCTCACTCTGTGTAAGCCTATTTCTAGTCATTGGTGGCTTGGAAGGAAATGCAATCACTTTTGTGCTGCCTGCTTGAATAACCATGCTGGGATAAGTGGAAAAGTAACTCTGTGCTATCAAGTGAGTTATGTGACCATCCTGGTAATCCCAAGTCAGCCAGGAGATTGCTGGGATAGCATGTGATGAAGACCAGCTGACCTTTGTGCAAATCCTAATTCTTTTGCATTAGAGTTATGGAACACTGGGCAAGTCATGTAACTTCCCCAAATCTCACCAGTCTTAACTATGAAATCTATGTAGAACTTTTAAAGTTAGTGTGCAGGAAAGAACTGTATATGTTTTGGAGCAAGACCCAAATGTGAAGACCTTCAATGCAGACTCCAAATCTAGTTGTCCCTCTGAATTAGATCTTGACCTACCTTATTCAAGTTCCTTCATGCCTCTAGGATCTGATTTTTTCATGTGTAAAGCATGGGTTAAAACACATGTTCAAAATCACCAAGTTGAAATAGATCACATGTTCAGAGCTTGTTGGATTGTGAATTTTTAGATAAATGTTAAGGTTTGCATATGAGATGTCTCTCAAAACCTCCTGTGTTAATGCACAAGGTGAAATTATCAGATTATGAGAGATGGAAACTAATCAATGGATTAATTCATTTGGTGGATTGATAATTTGACTGCATTACTGGGTGATAACTGTAGGCAGGTGGGGCATGGCAGGAGAAAGTGAGTCATTGGGATTTTGCATTGGAGACTACATATTTTGTCCCTGGACACTCATGCTTGCTTTGTCTCTCTCTCTCTCTCTCTCTCTCTCTCTCTCTCTCTCCCCCCACACACACACCTGTTGCCTTGCAGTGGACAGCTTTACTTCACCGTGTCTTCTGGTGATGTCTGCCTCCCCTTGGGCCTGGAGCAACAGAGTCTGCTCACCATGGACTGAATCTCTGAAAACTGAACTCAAAATAAACTTTTCCTCCTCTAAGCTGTTCTTGTTGGGTATTTTGGTCACAGCGACAAAAAGATGATTAACACAAATAGGGATTATGAACTTGTAGTACCTGTCATTTAGGGTGGCATGAGGATGAAATGAGATAGTATGTATAAAAGCTTACACCAATGCATGGCATATAGTAAACACTAAATAAATATCAGCTATTATTACTTTTTATTATTTTGTTTGTTTGTTTTCAGGGCTGAGGATCGAACTCAGGACCTTGCACATGCTAGGCAAGCGCTCTGCCACTGAGCTAAATCCCCAACCCCCTTTTTATTATCTTAAAGAGTAAGAACCAACAGAGAATGAGACTTCACCCTCACTGTCACTTCTCAGATATCTATTAATTAATGAAGTAATAGATTTCTTGGAGAGCTAATTTCCTATGCCTTTGTCTGCTGAGAAAACACATTTCTAGGTCTGAACTGTAGTCAGCCCTTAAAGGGACAGTGTTGAGACAGAATGAAAGGCAGACAGAATGGGAATAAAACACAGAGATAGAGAGATAAAGAGAGATCACAGGTCCAGCGTTTTGTACTCCACAGCAAAATGGTAACAATTTGCCAATATAGAGTATGTTAATTTTATTCTCAGGCATTTTCTAAATTTTATCATTTGACCTTGAATTATTTTTATAATGAGAAAAAAATGTCCACATTCCAAGTTCTCTCCTGTTCTCTCCTCCTTGGAGAATTGGCTCCCACATTCAGGTTCTCATTTATAAGACAACCTTCATGCAGCAGACTTTTATTGATTGCCTACTATATACCAGTGCTGCAGGTACTAAGAAATTAAAGAAAAACCTAAAGACATTACTGGAAAAAATCTTCAGCAAAATCACATCACATTTGTATGACAACTTATAGTTCACACCATGCTTCAACACAAATTCTGTCTATTGGTCCTTCTTTTTATATTCAGTAACATGTGTGTGTGAACATTTTATGAATGAAGAATCTTGCCTGAGGTCATTCACTATATTAAGGATGAAGTTGGAGTTAAACTTCTAAATTATTTGAGTGGCATAACAGGATGAAGCAGTATTTCTAACAACTTGAAAATCAGTGACACTTTGAATAGGTAATCCACTCAGCCCTCCATATCTGTGGTTTTATAAATCTGAATTAAATTATGGGTCAAAATATTTGGAAAAAATCCTTGTGTACTGAACATGTATAAATTTTTTGTTCTTGTCATTATTCCATCAGCAATCCAATACAACAGCTACTTATATTATATTAGGTATGATAGGTAATTTAGAGATGACTTCAATTATGTGGGAAGATGCACATACTTTCTATGCAAATCCTACACCATTTTATTTAAGGTACTGGAGCATCAGTAGATTTAAATATCCACAAGGTGTCCTGGAACCAATGTCTGTGAAGACCAAGGGCAGCTGTATTAGGAAATCAAGTTGCAAATGACTGATCAACTATGAGTAAAACCTTTACCTTTGCAACAAACAGTAATGGGGTTTAAAAAGTGAGATAGGGTAGACAAACGAGACCTTTAAGGAGGGACCCAGAAAGAGTCCGATTTTCTAAATCTGGGCCTCGACAAATCTAAGGAAGAAAGCTTCAACTAAAGACAGATGTTTGGAAGAGAATACTGGAAAGAGAGGGAAGGAAAAGGATGTGGTCTTTATATATCCAGCACAGTCGGAGGGGCAAAATTGCAGGATAAGCACATCCCAGGTTAGGGACATCAAGAAGGGCAAATCTCTTGTTCAGATTCCTTACTCACAGGCAACCTTCAGTTTATTTTTGACTTCCCAAAGAATCAGGGTGTAGGCTTATACGCTCTTAGAAACAACCTTAGCTGCTTGAATTCGTTTTGTTTTGTTTTCAGTTTGTTCCTTTTGACTTTTCTTAGAAGAAGTTGATCCCTAAGTGGCTGATCAGCATACACTGCACTGCCTGAGACAAATTCAGGAAGCAATAACAAAGTCGAGATCATTGCTTGATTCAAACAAGGCTCATTATCTTAGACCCTACCCAAGCATCCCGCCCACCTTCTCTACAGAACCATGACTTCACCATGCTTCGACCACCCAGCATCCAAGGCAGTGGCTCCTTCTGTTTCTTCAAACTAGGTCTTCTAATCTCACACAGCTTTTTCTGGGCAAAAAGGGGCTGGGCCTGCCTGTCCTTGTTAAAAGGAAGGGAATCGTTCAGCGTTTGGTTCTGCATTCTTCTACCCCAGATAACTCTCTGGAATTCGAGGTTGGCTGGAAGTCTGGAAGCCCTTATTCTTATCAGGAGAATTTCCATTGCTAAAGGGGAGGGTGCACCAGGCCACATCCTGTGCTCTGGGAGAGGCTCAGAAAAGTCAATTGCAATGCTTGGGACTCAAACAAAGTAAAGGACTTTCTTAAGTGGATTAAAATACAGGCTGAGACAACAGGCACGCTATAATTTTTCTTGTTCCTTCCTCCATCGCTTGCAGAAGTCCTTTTGCCCCGGGGTTCCATGGTGGACAAATTTTCCATTTGCAGAGTTCTTTCCATGGACTAACAGAACTCATTGCCTGGTTCCCGGCTTGAAAGTCCGTGGAGCCTCAGGTGATCCAACTAATACTTTATAGACCTGGAGCCCTCTGTGTCTGTCGAGCACAGCCGCGGGGGTCTGGGAGATACTTGCTTGTGTTTCGAAATGTGTAGAGGGTAGACTGCACTCAGGGGATTTGTTCATTTTAGCAAACTTGGCAGAACTTCCCTGCGTGACCTAAATAGAATATCTTCTTCTACATAAAGCATGCATCAGGGTATTTCCTGATTTATTCATGAAAGGTTTGCTTTACAAAGGCCTTAGGAACTATGCAATCTCAAAATACATGATACATAGGCCTGGATACTAGAGTGGCATTCGTACAAATTGCTGTGATAGATGGGCTGTGCACTGTGGCAGCAGAGTTGGCTCAATTTAAATATCCACTGTTGGGGGGTCACTCTTTTATAGGAGGAAGTGAGATCCAACCTGCATACTGTTGCCAGTAACATAGAGAAGTATTTTCTCTCTGCAATGAATGATTAATCAAGGAATGGGAAAAAGAAATGAATAAAAGTCATGTGCACTAAGTCATAGAATCTTTATGTACTAATCATTCATTAGTTCGTTCATTCATTCTCAACTAGGAATTAAGCTGTCAGCAGCTGATAGGATGGAATCCACAGCTAAAGATATTCATGGACTCATGAGGACAACAGATCACAATATTTGAAATCTGATCGGTCTAGTGAATTTTAGATTCTACTATTATTATAGGGGTGAGAGCATCAACCTCTCACCTAAAAAAAAAGAAAAGAAAGAAAGAAAGAAAGGCTGATTCCTCCTAATCATAGGGAGGCATTTTCAGGTGAGTCTACTGTACTGTCTCTTATGGATTTTTATCTGATGCTTCAGTATTTTCATGCTGGGGTATTTTTAACAGCACAGCAGATGGACCTTGGTTGTTTGCAAAGAAGTTTTATTTTAGAGATTGTGAAGAGATTGGGGTTAATGTACAATAAAGTGAAAGTGACGTTTGTAAAGATGGTGCGAGCAGAATGCCAGGATCCATTACCCTGATGACCCCACAAACAGACCTGCAGCCTCCATTGCTGAAATGCTGCTCACATCCCATCAGCGTTACTTGCAGGACGCATCACCACTTTGTGGCAAATTTCCAGGGGTTTCACATGCCAAGCAACTTGTCCTAACTAGGACAAGGAGACACTGTTTCACAAACTTTGCTTTGGGGCCTAGAACATTGGACAGACCCAAATGTGGTTCCTTCTTCCTTGTTTTGCAATCGTGGGTATTCACTGGGAGTAGTGAGAAGGAAAATCCTGGGGCAGGCTCTGGAATCTGAGACCTCAGGGCTGGAGACGGAGCCAGGTGATCCGAGGCTGGCATGCTGTGCAGTGGATGAGTGTATGAAGTTGACATTTCTCTCTGGAGGGAGACAAGCATCACTGGGACATCTTGGATCTCTGATGGGAAGATAAAAGAGACTTTCAGGAAAGGATCTTTCAGGAAAGGAAACCAACTGGAAGACAGTATTTAAATGAACTGACCTTCAGTGATTTCTCATGACCCAGAGGATCAAGTCCAAATCCTTAGTGCAGCATCTACTTCCTTCACTCTGTGGCCCCTGAGTAACCTTGCGTCCTTCCATTATCCACACACAAAATTTGTTCCAACTGTTCCAAACTGTCCTTTGTTCCCTCACAGCAATGGCAACCAACATTCATTCAGGCCTTTAAAATGTCAAGAAATTGGGCTACATGCTTTATACATTTCATTATTTAATCTTCAGTACAAGCTCTGAGGTAGACATTACAAAGGTGCTCAGTTTACAGACGAGGAAACGAAAGCAGGGAGTTTATAAAACTGGGTCATAACGCTATTAAGAAGGCTGGGATTCAAGACAGTGTGACTCCTTAACCACTTCACCATCCCTGCCTCCTCCTGTGTGTGAAAAAAAATATCTCTAGAACTTCCACACATTGCTTTATCTCCATAGGATTGATTGTCCCTTCTGTTTGTCTGAGTAAAAAGCTTTAAAGAGCATCTCTGTGGGGCTGGAGAGGTGGCTCAGCAGTAGAGAGTTTGCCTGGCATGCATGAGGACCCAGGTTCAATTCCCAGCACCACACACACACACACACACACACACAACTAAATGTCAGAAAAACAAAAATTAGATGAAAAATAAATAAAAACTGACTCTTTCTCATTCATTCTTTCTGTCTCTTAAAAAAAAAAAAAAAGAACATCTCCGTGCAGTGACTCTGACTCAGTAGGCTGAGGCAGGAAGATTGCAAGTCCAAGGCCAGCTTCAGTAACCTTGGAAGATATTGTCTCAAAACAAAAAATAGAAAAGGGCTGTGGGTGTAGCTCAGTAGCAGAGCACCCCTGGGTTCAATCCCTAGGGCTGAAAAACAAACAAATGAACATCTCTTCATTCATCAAGACCTTCAAGATCACACATCCCCTTCTCTGCATGCCATTCCTGGCACCTCCAGGTACAGTAACTGGCTTTCACCTTGGACTCTCAACACCCCTTTTACAAATACACTGCTGCACAACTGTATAGAAGTACATCGCCCTCTCCTCCTGCATTTATTTTGTGCCCAAGTGCATCCAAGCTCAAAGAGAGAGAGCAGCAAGTGGGGAGCGGCCAGCTTCGCAGACGCAGGGGAAGCTCAGTCTCTAGGCCAACGAATGCACCCAAATGCAATCTGAGGTTTCAGGTGCAGCTCTGCAGACAAGTCTAGATGAGTGCCCTCCTGGTACATTCCTACCTTTATCATTAACCGCACCCCATGGTGACTTTCTTCAACATGCAGGGCAGCGCCTGCCTGTCTGATAACCCACTTACCTTCTGGAAAGGATTTCCTTTGGCCTGGGTGCATACCTGGCCCTGCAAGAGTTAACCGTGAGGCAGCCCGGATCAGTAGAACATGAGGTTTCCATTACTAGTGGTATGCGGACAAGTGGCACGAGCGTGGATTATGCGGTAATAAAAGCACACAGCTCAGAATTTATGTCAGAGGCCTCATTTCTCCTTCCCAGCACAGATAAACCAGGCACTTGCTGCTCTGGAGCTAGATTGCAGCAAAAGTTGGAATTAGACTTTGCTCTCAACCAACTTGCTTTAATCCTGCTGGGTGTGCTCATCTTGTCCCCAAATGACACAGATGGAAAGGGTGCCAGAGGAATTAATTCCTTCTCCTGGGATAGATCTTAAAAGAATCATTTGGGAGCTAGAGTAGGAAAATGGGAAGGAGACAGAAGAAAGGAAAAGATGGAGAGACAGTGGAATGTGGGAAGGAGGCAGAGACAGCAGAGAATAAGCACACTTAGGAGAGGACAGGAGGACAGTTGGGGGAAACACTGGGAATTCTAAAACCACTTCATCTGAAAGGAAGGGAATTCACAAATATTGAGAATTCACCCCATGACAGCCAATGTGCTGAACTCTTTATTCACATTTCACAGAGGCTTACACACTTCCAGTAACTTGTCACACCCGTCATACAGCTAGTGAGGACAGCAGGATTCCAACCAAGGTCTGTCTTGGTCAAAATATTTCTGCCTCTCTTTTTTAGCTATGGGGTTGCCCAGACATATAGATAGGAGATTGGGCTCCTATTTCAGTTGGAGAAAGTAGTTCTTTGACCAGTTCCCTTTCAGAGAGAGAGAGAGAGAGAGAGAGAGAGAAGGAGAGAGAGACAGGGAGGAAAAGGATCCATTGCTAGGACACAGCACCCTGGGAGTCTTTCAGAAGCTCTGCCCCATGGCTCGTGGCCTTAGTTATATGGACAGTTTTCTGAGTAGAGGGTCACTCTGAAGTTCAGAAACTTTTATTCAGCACCTACTATGTGTCAGGCTCTATGATATTGACCATGAAGACAGGATAAATGGGGCAATGTCTTCCTTACCAAGCTCACAGTCTTTTTAGGGAGCCTGAATGACAGATAAGCAAAGGTGCTTAAATGATCTGATGGCAGAGTATACAAAGATCCAAAGCAAAAGGAGAGACCCATCCTGGGGGTGAGGACAGTCAGGTGAAGAACAAGGCACAAGGAGAATAAAGAACTGTGCCCAGCGCCCCCAAGAGGGCAGGCAAACCCGGACAATAGCAAGTCGTTAGCTGCAGGCCAGTAGTGGTCTCCACTCCAGCTACTCACTAGAATCACCCTGCGGAAGATTTAAAATGTACAGGTGCCTTCGTCCCCTCCCATCTCTGTAGGTACAGTGCAAGTAACAGTGTGTTTTTTCTTAAAGCTTCCCAGCGGAGGATTAGCCATTAGTGTGCTGCCCCCGTTGTATCTGGATTGGAGTTGAGAGACGAGTCTGGAGTCTGAGGAAGAGCTCCAAGATGAAAGACTTTGGATGCCACTCCAAGCAGTTCAAACTTCCACTATGGACACACAAGGTTTTTAAACAGGGAAGTGACCTGACTTACAGGGAATGAGTCAGCAGAATGGCAAGGTCTTAGTCTGCTGAGCCTCAGGAGATTCTGTCTGCCTCTTCTCAAGGAGCCTGACCTCCTGCGCTTACTAAGACAAGAGCACATTAACCCTTCCTTTGGCATAGAGTCACCCCTGGGAAACCTGTGACCTGGCAGTCAGGAGTCCCTAGTTATTATCTACCTGCTGGTAAGAACTTGCCAGGGGACCTTAGCCTGATCCTTTCTTTTCTAATTCCCAATGCAAATAGGAGGATAAACAAAACCAGGCTTCTCCTCTTGATAAGGGTGGCAGTATCTGATGGCTTTAGCCTAAAAGTTTTTTGTGCTTTTATAGCTAGCATAGGAAGGGCCTGAAGTCATGACCCAGTGGTTGGAGCGTTTGCCTGGCATGCACAAGGACCCAGGTTCAAACCCCATCACCACGTATACAACTAAGTGTCAGAGAAACAAAGGCCAGATGAAAAATAATATAAAATTGATTCTCTCTCACTCCCTCTCCCCACCCCTCTTTTTTTTTTTAAAGAGAGAGGGACAGTAAGAGAGAGAGAAAGATAGAATCAATTTTATTTAGTTTTTCATTGGCCTTCGTTGCTCTGACACTTAGTTGTACATGTTGTGCTGGGGTTTGAACCCATGTACTTGCACTTGCAAGGCAAGTGCCATAACTGCTGAGCCACTGCTCCATCCCCTCCTCTTTTTTTTAAATTAATGTAGCAATAAAGGAGATTTCCATTAAGCATGAAACTGATCTAGGTTAGGAGAGGGTGGGGAAGGATGAGCCAGAATTTCAAATGGTAGTGATTTCTTGTTACTTTGGTCTCTGTCCACATGGAAGTTTTTTTCCCTGATATATTCAATCTGTAGGGAAATGGCATAAATCAAATTGCTACCCAGATAATCTATTTCTCTCCCATCAGGATCCCCAGAAGTCAGTGACCCAACCCACTTACTGAGATGAAAGAGAATCCAGATGTGGAGATGCCCTGTTCTTTCCAACTGGCCTTGAAGCAGGGGCAGCACTGCCTTAGAGAAGGCCTCAAACAGTCCTCACAACCTCACTTCCTGCCCCCATCGACCCATACTGAGACCTAGAGAACCTTGCAAACATTTCTGTGATGACCTTTAATGACTCCTGACTGCCACAGAGCCCAAGTTCTCTGACGTCGCAATCCTACTTCCTTCTGATTCTTTAACCTCGTCTGCTAGCAGGACTTTGTGGCACCCTGAAAACAAGGCACAGCGAACTTCTCACTCTTGCCAAGGATGCCAAGCTGTGTTATGCTCAAAGGTCTCAAGTCACACCATTCCTCTGTTCAGAATGCTTTTCCCTTGCTTTCCTTAACTGGAAAACTTCTACTCATTCATAGCCCCCCTTGAAAAGATCACATCATTCATTGGTTGAGGACCTAGCTTGTGTTCCAGGAAAATTGCCAGATGACTACAGGATGGATAAAACAATCCTTTAGTAATGATTCTCGACTCTGTAATCCCCTGCACTTTCACCTAACTTTGTCACTTCACGGTGATTAACTATTCAGTTTGGGATCTTTTGCTAGACTGTAAACTCTTAAGAACCAGAATGCCTCTCAATTATGTGTGTGCCCGTAGGACTGAGCTCAAGGCCTGGCAGAGTGTAGGAACCAAGTAGATATTCCTTGAACGAGTAAACAAGTTATTAACGTATTTGATAGATGAAAGAGTGCAAGAATGCACCAAGCAGAAGAACTGCTTCAACTCTTGGGACTGCCACAATTTGTAGCAAAGAAGAGATCCCTTCGGCCTCTTAGTCTGGACTGGAAGAGACGACACCTTGAGGAATCGCTGATACCTTGCACATGAGAAAGCAAAACCAGAGAAGAGACAGGGCTGGTCTGGGTGGCCAGCAGCTGGTCCTCAGTTTTTCCCATGCTGCCAGAACACGCAGCCCCAGTTGACCGTAACTCGTAACTCGATCATCCTAGCCCTGTGGCACCCCTTAGTTTCACCTAACTCTGCTCTCTCAAGGAGCAAGGAGCCCTGGCATCATCGCCTTGGAATCGGATTGCAGGTTGGTAGCTTTCTTCTTCTGTCTATTCGATATGGCCAGCCTGGAAGACAGTGCTGATGAGGCAGTCCTGAAGCCCTGCACTGACAGAAATCAGGTGTCCTCGCTTCATAAAAGAAACATTAACCGATCCGGTGGGAGCTGGATGCAGAAGTGCTGACAAAGATGTAACTCCCAAGGATTCTGTGGGGCAAGGAGAAAGCATCGCTCTTGCCTGATTTAGAGGCATTATGGGGTTTGCAGATAAGGCAGAGAAGAATGAGAGAAGCCAGGGCTGAAGGCCACCAGAGAGAAGGTCTCCGCTGCTCAGTTGTGGGGAGAAAGAGTGAGGGAACAGCGAAAGCCATGATCCCTCTCTGTTTCTCTGTCTCCTGTCTGCAGCCTCAATTTGTCCCCAGCTCAGACTCTTTCTAAATCACCTGACTATAACGTAGACACCCTTGATTAAAATCCTTCAGGGGCTCGTTGTTAATCTGTATAAAATCCAAGTACCTCTCCTCTGCTGACATAAAAGACCTCCCTACGCCACTTCTTGTTGCCCCAAAGCAGCCATTTCCCCCCACAAGAGGGGATTGTTTTACATATGTGAGGTTCAGAGAACTTCTGGAAGATGGCAGATTCAGGAGACTGAGGTGGGTGGTTTGATTGCAGGAGTGGACCTAGCTTTTGGAGGGTTGTCTTCACCCCACACCCCCATGTGCACTCCCACTTCTCCCATGGGAAAGTCAAGTCCAGGCAGCATGTGGTGACTGAGGCTCTTGGCCAGATGCCCACCCCTGTGTGAGGCACCTTGAATGAGATGATCAGACAGAGTTGCTGCTCTCCAGAACTCAGTCCAATGCAGGAAAAAGAAGTAGCAACAAATAGTTATGTCAGGGCTGTCCTAGTGTTCAAGTGCCCTGGGTAGGTGTATGAAGTGGGCAGGGGAAGAGGCAGCACGTGTGCATGCCCCCATCGTCACAGCTGAAGGACCTCCAAAGAAGCCTCCTTCTCACTGCTTGCTTAGGCCACTCAGGCAGCTACAGCAAAGCACCACAGTCTGGCTGACTTTAGTGACAGAAGTTCTCTTCTCACAAGTCTGGAGTCTGGGAAGTCCACCATCAGGGTGCTGGCTTGGTTGACTCTGCTGAGGGCTCCTCCTGGCTTGCAGAATGCCAGCTACTCCTGGTATCCTCACCTGGTGGGAGAAGCAAACTGGCTCTGGCACTAATGTCACCATGAGGCTCCACTATCATGCCCGAGTGACACTTCTAAAGTCCCCACCTCCAAATACCATCACCTGGTTAAATTTCCACACGTGAATTTTGGGGGAGGGACCTGAATGTTCAGCCCACAAACACTGTTTTGGTATCTATTAGTCAGGAGGAACGACTCTTAATTGTCCTGTTCCAGAACCGTCTACATGTCACCACTGTGGAGGGTGTTTGAGATCTTGGTTAATATGACTAGCACAGGACTCTAGAACTGCCATTCTCTCCAAAATCATGTGGGCAGAAGGGAGAAAAAGTTTCTCAAAGGAATATGGATTGTTGTCACCACAACATAGGAAAGGATTTAGATAGACAGAGCTAGGGAACACCTTTCATTTGGGGATTCTCCTCCTCCAGGACTACCTTTCTGGGAATATGGGATTTCCTGGCCTTCTCTCTATCCAGAAGACTTACACAGAGCCCCTCCTCAAAGAATGTTTCTTGCTGATTGCAGTGGCATCTCTAAAACAGAAAACTAAAAAATAATGCTAGAGATCAAAGAAAAAGAATGAGAACGTGGCAAGCTGGAAATTCAGACACCATCGGATCGGCTTTGGAATAACTCATTTGCAAGAAATGTCTTGCTGCCCTTAGTGAGTCTCAGCAAAGAATAAGAAGACACTCAAAGAACCTGTGGAGTGTGCGCAGCTGCGTTGCACCAGGAAGCAGAGCTCAGCTGAAGAGCTGCAGTCAGCATCGGAGATAGGAGGAGCCTGTCCTGGCTTTGAAGCTGCAGGGGATAATGGAGCCACAGTGCCAGCACAGGGCCTTTTATTGAGAGGGTGAAAAGAAGCCAGCTGGGGTTTGTCTAGAGCTGAGCTTCTGATTCTGTCCCATACTTCTAAAAAATGCCCTCTTTGTCCCTTTGCTGCAGGTGGCACCTGTCATTACAGGACATGTAAATAGGCTCAACAGCCCTGAGCTACTTTAGGAGATGCCCCTTCCTCAATGAGTCTCAAACAGTGCTCCAAGTTCATCTCTTTTGCTGCTTCTGTCTCTCCATCAGAGGATTCAACTTGACAGGGAAGATCATGGTGGCCACTGGGCTCTGCATTCCATTGCAGTTCCACTAATTTTGGTTACCAGATGATAATTTCACTATCATCTCACCTTTGCTACAGCTTCCCCTCCCTCGCCAAATCTGTAACAATCATGGAAGATGTATTTTTAAAATTGAAATCCAAAATGAGATTTCCAATCTAAGAAGTAAAAACCTTAGTAGGTTCAGAAGCAATGAATTCTTTAAAAGCACAAAGTAAGTGGGCTTGGTATAAAAAGAGAAATTATAACACAAAAGGCACAGAGGCAACCCTACTTGAAAAGTTGTCTTGTAGTAGGGTGCAGGCAGCACATGTTTGTACTCCCAGCAGCTCAAAAGGCTGAGGCAGGAGGATCGCAAATTCAAAGCCAGCCTCAGCAAGTTAGTGAGGCCCTGAGCAACTTAAGGAGACTCTGTTTCAAAATAAATGCAAAATAAAATATAAAAAGGGATGGGGAATCTGGATCCGAAGCTAAGCACCCCTGGGTTCCCTCTTCAGTAAAAAAGAAAAAAAAAAAGTTGAAATAGACACTGAAAAGAGGGGGAGACCCAGGATGACTAACCTGGAGCAATGGGGATCACCAGTCTGACTTCCGTTCCCTCTCCTGAAGGCAGCTGACTACTACACCAGTGCAGGAATCTGAATTAGGAAAATAAGGCAGGATCACAGGTGACTGGCAGGTGGAGGACAAGATCCACACCAAAGCACTAAACCTCCCACACGCAGGTCCCACCACCACCCAAACCTCACTGAAAAGGGTTGATCACAATCCAGGGGCAGGTCCACTCCTACCTCACACAGGGTATGAACAAACATGGCAGAATAAGGCAGAAGTTCAGCGGCAGAGAAAGTTACACAATCCATTCTCACCAAATACTTTAAGGAAAGTCAACTCTGTGAAGGAGAAAGAAAATTCAACACCTATCCCTAGTATAACAGAGGACTAAGAGAGAGCAGAACTTGACTTTAAAACAAATAACTTAATATCGCACAGAGCAAAAAGTGTTTCTATCGATCAAACACCAATTTGAGCTCAGTAAATAAATTTTTAAAAAAAGAACAATAGACCAACAGAATGGTAGAATGGACACAACTGAAAGAGCAACTGGCAGGTTGAAAGATTAAACCCAAGAATTCTCATAGAATGCAACCAAAAGGTACAAAGGGATTGAAACAGTCAAAGAAAGGAGGTTAAAAAAATCATAGAAAACCGGTGTTTCCCAAATTTCTAACATCTACCTAATAGGTGCTTTGGAAGAAATGAATATTTAAAGAAATAACGTAAGTTCTCAGAACTAAAGAAAGCCAAGACTCCACAGATTGAAAATGCTCAGCAAGAATCAGACAGCTCCACATGTAGAAATTTCAGCACCCCAATGGGGAAAACCGTCCAGAAAAAGAAAAGTCATCTAGAAAGGAAGAGGTCAAATTACCATCAGCTGTTACTTTAGCTACATACAAAATGCAAAGTCCTGGGTGGAAATTACATCAAGCCTCGAATTCTATAACCAGGCAAAATCTCACTGGAGAGTAAAAACAAAACAAAGAAATTTACAGAGATAGATGAACTCAGAAAATGTATAAGCCAGAGTCTGTGAAAAAAATCACCATAGGGTATCTTACAAGAAGGAGACAAAGTAAGCCAGGAGGTCAACATGAGATGCATGAAGCAATGACAAGTGCAGGAAATAAGAAATTAGGAAAATGTACTGTTGATCCCAATGTTTTGATTGATGGTTTTAATGTAAATTGCAGATTGGGCATATGGATCGAGAGGGAGAGGAGGACACAATTAAAATAATGGTCAGAACATTTCAATGATCATTTCTCTAAAGAAGTATATTAATTGCCAATGAGCACAGGAAAGGATGTTCAACGTCATTAGTCGTTAGAGAAATGCATATGAAACCACAGTGAGATGCAAATTCACATGCCACACTAAAGTAACTGCCAAGACGTGGAGAAATTGCCACTCTCGGTGGCAATGTGAAGTGGGAGGACCACTTCAGAAGTTGCTTAGCATTTCCTGAAAAGGTTACAGGTAAAGTGACTGCATAACTCAGACATTCCCCTTCCAGAAATGTACCCCAAACAAACATAAATATATGTCCACACAAAGTCATGAATATTCATGGAACATTATTCATAATGGCCCAAAAGTGGAAAAAATCCAAATGAAAAGAAATGAAGTACTGATACATGCTAAGACATGAATGAATCTCAAAAACAGCATGTTCAGTGAAATAAGCCTGTTATGAAAGACTGCATGCTGTATAATTCCACTCATATGAAATGTCCAAATTAGGCAAATCTATAAAGAGAAGAAAGGTTGCTAATGCTTAGGGCTGGAACAGGGAAAGGACACTATCAGGTGATGGAATGTGACTATTACTTGTTACAGGGTTTCTTTCTGTGGTAATAAAAATGTTCCAAGATCAGATTAGAGTGAAGGTTACATTATAACTACTAAAAACCACTGAATTATTTACTTTAAGTGGGTAAAATTTATGCCAGACATGGTGGCACACACTTGAAATCCCAACGACTGGGGAGGCTGAGGCAGGAGGATTCCAAGTTTGAGGCCAGACTCAGCAACTTACCAAAACCCTGCCTCCAAATGAAAAGAAAGAAGGGCTGGGAGTGTGGTTCAGTGGTAGAGGGCTCCTGGGTCCAGTCTCCAGTTGGAAAAAAAATAGGGATAAAATTTACGTGTAAATTATTTATCAATAAAACTGCTAAAATGTAATGGTAACTGCTACAAGACATAGAGTGTATTTTTTATTGAGAAATTTATTTGGTTGAAAAATCATATACATTTTTAATGAAATAATATCATATGAATATAGATTCTGAAGATTAGATTTACACCCAAGAGTGCCCCCCCAATTGCCCACCCTCCCCTCCCCTCCCCTTCCCAAAACGTTTCTAAAAATGTATTAGGTTGTATAACATTACAATTTATACGGATTTAAAGATGATAATAGATCTTTCTCAATGGCCAGGGTCTAGTTCCGGCCTCCACAGATGAGTGAAGACATTCAACCCTTGGTTCTCTGGGTTATGCTGATTTCACTCTGCATAATTTCTTCCATAGCCATCCATTTACCTTCAAAGGCTGCAATATCATTGTTTCTAATTGCTGTGTAAAACTCCATGGTATATATGTATCACAGTTTTTGGATCCATTCATCCAGTGAGGGATATCTGGGTTGTTTCTATAATCTAGCAATTGTAAATTGAGCTGCTATGAACATAGATATTGCTGTGTCACTGTAATGTGCTGATTCTAAATCCCCTGGAAAAATACCCAGGAATGGAATAGCAGGATCATATGGTGGGCTCATCCCTAGGTATTGAGGATTCTCCACACTGCTTTCCAGAGGGGCTGTAGCAGTGTGCAGTTCCACCAATAGTGTGTTAGTGTGCCTATCTCTCCACAGCCCCTCCAGCATCTATTATGGTTTATTTTCTTCATTTTTGCCATTCTGACTGACATAGTATTTTGAAAAAAGCAACAAAGAAAAAATGACAGTTGGGGTGGGGGCAATTATCATTGGAAATTGAAAACAAAATAAGATGCAAGAACAAATCTAAACTTAATTAGCACCATAAAGATGAATGAGTTAAACTCACATATGGGAACAGACTCTCAGATTGTATTGTAAAAATTTGTGCTTTTGATATTTTATCAACAAATAGATAAAGTAATATTTCCACTGGGGGGGGAACAATGAAAAAATTGGTTAAAAATGGTCAAGACAGTAAACGCTGTTGCATCCATATCATATAAAATTCAAAGTGAAAATAATCAAAAGAAACGAAGGCGTACACTTCCCATTGATAAATACAGACAAGAAGAAATAATTATTAGACAGCTAAAACTTAGCTACAAAATAATTGAGACACAAATTGAGAGAATTATAAAATAAAAATCTGAAAGAACTAAAATTGCTGTTGAAAACTTAAACAAATCTCTGAAGCAAAATCTAAATAGAGGAACTTTTATAATGTATTGTAACCTATTGATAAGGTTGATGTAATATATATAAAACTTTGTTCTAATAAACATTATCTTTATCACTCTGAAATATATGTGCAATCATCATAAAATTCATCTATAGCAGCAAATTTCCAAAGGTTCATGTTATAGGTAAATTTACTAACCATTATGCAATAAAATTAAAAGTTAACTTAGTGATAGATGCTCCAAAACAAGCAAACAAAACCAAAATATCTATCTAAATAGAAACCCAAGCCTGCACAGACAGAAAACTGCATGTAATTTTTTGATTAACAAGAAATCAAAGTGGAAGCTTTTTAATTGAAGAAATACAAAAAAAGATTTCAGTAAAACAAACCTAAAATATATGTTTAAATACATATGAAGAAAGAATAAATAAAGTAAAAGCAGAAATTAATGAACTAGAAAACATTCCCACAGCTGATGGGGTTGCTGTCTCTGGTTTACCCAGGTGGAGTCTGGGATGTTCTCAAGGATCTGGGTAGCTGCTTTACAGTTTGGCATTGAAAAAATAGCATATTTTAATGGATCGCTGTGCTCAGTCACTGAACCATAATTCCCAGACTTCTAGGGACATCTCAAGCAGGTCGGACTTTTGCCATAATCCCTAAAGTACAGGAAGTGTGTCTCATTTTTGGCAACTCCTTACATTGTCTTCTAACCTTGAGTTGACCTTACTCCTCAAAATAGACATCAGAATATCCCTCATTCTGAATGTACTATCTGGTTTTTCTTTCTTTTAATTTGCCTTTGTGGAATGAGAAATTTCATGACCTTCTCCACTACTAGTGATAGATTAAAACGATTTGAAAGTGTTAGAGGGGATATGTGCAAAGGATTCTCTCTCTCTTTTCCCACTGGGAGTTTAAATAGTGTTTCAGAGTAAAAAAAAAATGAGAAGCAGCACACTAGAATGTGTAAATTGTTTGATGCCTTTTCCTCATATTAATTATAAAAGGAAAAGCTAATTCTTCCTGGAAAGCCTTGTTAAGAATTTGGGGATTATCAAATTGTGTGACGTGCATTAATGATGCCTGCCACCTGCCGGGCACTGTGCTGGGTACTCTGTGTAAGATGGGCACAGCCTCTGACCTTCTGGAGCTCCACCACTGGAAAAGTGGCGTTTCCATGTGGATTGGAGAGCTTGGAGATGCCACTAGGGTTAATGTGTGACTTAATGAAGTCTCATGATGGAGCAGAAACAATAGTCCCAAGGCAGGGCTGATAATGAACCCCCAGGACAGCACCATTTTCACAAATACACAGGGTCTAGAGGCTCAGATCTATAGTCCTGGAGGTCCAGAAAATGACCTTATCAATACTCCTAGAGAGAAGAGATTTTCAGTGACCTGCTGGTACTCATTTCACACACGATTGATTTGAAATGCCAATTTACTACTCTCCTGTGGTCAGAGACATCCTGTTCTCCATCTTCCACACCATTTTCCCAACACTAACATACCTGGAAAGTTGAGTTAGTCCCCAGAATATTATTTAGAGTTCTCAGAATCTTGCTTGGAGGGCTTGAAAAATTAGTGAAGGAAGGTATTTCTTAAAATTTTTCGTCTGAACAATTGCCATACAAAAGCAAACATTCTTAGGCAGACTGAAATTTCGTTTGCATCTGTTATAAATATTTATGTTTTTATTTTGTATTAGAGGTAGGGAGTCGTATTGTTGTAGTTTTACTGTTACCTATTTTCTATGACTAGCATGATTAGACTTCCTACCACAGCAGGGGCAGGAGTTGCTACTATGACTATACTAACTTTCCATGTAGGAACTCACTTAATCCTATCTTATGAGTTGCATACTTTTATTGTTGCCCTCAATTTACACTTGAGGGAAATGAAGCATGAAAAGTTGAATTGTTTCAAGTCCATCAGCTGTGAGTGGCTGAACCAGAATTTAAACCCTGATTGGCTACCTCTAGATTCTGATGCACCCGTCTGAATCATCTTTCAGACAAAACCCAATCAATAATAATTTCCTTGAATTGTTAGACTCATTAGGACACAGCTAAGTGTGAGCAGTGCAATAAGAGCTCAGCGTCCGTTAAGCAGCAGTCCTTTCCTCTTCAATCCTTAGAACCTCAGCAAGACAAAAAGAAGAATGTAAAACAAACAAAAAGTCTCAAGCTAAGTGCAAAGGATAAACTGAAATACGTTCTGAAGGTCATTATCTAACACAAAACGATGATTCACAACATAAATAGGTCATATTCCAAGGGGAGAATTTGAAGCTGAAAAACATCTGAAGAACTTTGAGTTGAAAGAACATTCAGTTGAAGAGCTTTCCAGAAGCTTGACCACACTTGTGAATTACAGAAGGCAGAACCTCATCACCTACTGGTGCCATGAAAAAGCACTATGGTGCTTACAAAGGCTCTCAAGATTTCAACCCAGTGGGAGTGGGCAAGGGGGTGGGAGGACAACAGGTAAACCAACAGGTGAAACCAGCTATCACAGCAGAGGCTCAGGCCCACAACTGAGGCTCAATAAGTGATTGTGAAATAGAAAATGGCTTTAAGTCATCAAGTCCCCTTGTTATTCTTGAGTATGGTGGCCTCCTCTTGGTAATTGTTCAAAAACTCAGAGGGTATCTCCTTCAGACACCTGCCTACGTGTTCCATGTTTGCTGATTTAGAAAGGAGCAGTGCTAAAGACATAAAGGAGATAAGATAACCTTATGCCAGTGGCACTCAAGATATTTCAACTTTAATGTTTCAGACTAAAATTCATCATTATGGATTTATTGTATTTGAAATTAAATATTGGGGCACAAATATCTTTTGAAGTTCTGAAGTGAGGTGTAAGGAGAGTGGAAGTTGTTGATAACTGATATAGAAGAAAGGAAGTGAGAATGAAAAGTATTGATGTGCAGAGCCACCAGAAAAAGGAAAAAGCCCCCAGAAGGCATGTGTAGGGGACCTGTGAGGGAAAATGGTTGAACAGTCATTCATAGAGCACGTGTGACGGGCCAGGCCGTGGCGGGTCCTGGGGATATAATATAGTCAACCAGATCCTACCCTATTCTTTGTGGACACACCAGGTGGCATCCCACAGCAGCCCATGAATGTGTCCTGTGTTGTTCCACCTCTGCGAAATGTTCCCATAAGTCCTCTTTTGCGTATTAATTTGCAAGTCATTTCTTCTGCCTCCCAACCCCACCACCAAGTGACCATACAAGACTTGGGCTCAGCTGCCCCTGAAGAGCAGCATTTCCTCGGTGAATGTGAGATGTCTCTTGAGTTTCCTAAGTGGCTGATGTTCTCTGGAACCCTCAGCATGGCAAAACCCTTATTTCCTACATGAAACTAAGGACAATGCCTCACTCTACCACTATCTTTTGTACAACCTAGAACCCAAAGATTTCATGATATTCTAACGGAAAATAGCTCCTACACTTTCTTCTTGGGTTCTGGAAAGTGTCCATGGAGAGGTGTTGGAGGGGCAGCCTCTGGAGCAACGCTTGTGCTGTCTTAATGGCTCGCCTTCTCAGCACATGGACGTCTCTATTTTTTTCTTCAAAGTGCTCTTGTGAATTGTCACCAGCCCACCACAAATGACCCACTCAAATTCTGGGGAGATGATTTGGGTCTCCCTAGAACTCTTCCACACAAGGATAAATAAGACCTTCCCTGGTATGTTAAGGTATCTGGCAGGCCCTAGATGATTTTCTGTATGGTTACAACTTATCTGAGCATTAGGGATATGCAAAAGACAGCAGGTGGGGACCACATAACAGCAGCCATCCAAGGACCTTCTCTGCCCCTCTTTTCTGCTCAGCCACATGGCCTCCTGGAAATCATGTTCCTTTTCATGTTTGGGATCCTAATTTAAAAAAGGAAACAAACCCTCTACCTCATGGAAGGGTTGTGATGATCAAGAGTTGATGCCTGTGGAAAAGTCCCGTAGCAACAGACTCTATCTGCCACATGCCCAGGCAATCAGTGGCTTTTCCCTCTGCTCCCAAAACACCCAGAACTTCCTTTTGATATATTTCTCGTACTGCATGGTGTTTGTTTATATGACTGATTCTTGCAATAAACTATCAACATATTAAAGACAAGGGTCTTCTGTTTTTTTGTTTTTTGTTATTGATTATATGCTTACATAGTGGAACCAATCATACAACAAATCAATCTTCCAAAAATACATTTTAGTTGACTACATGAATGAGTGAAATTTTTCAATCATATTCAGGTGTTCTGAGCACACCTGGATAGATCTCCTCAACTGCAGAACTCCAGTTTCCTAATTGCTACTAGGGATAATATATATGACCAGTCAACATACAGGGAGGATCAGAAGTCACACAGCACTTCACATCGTAAAATTTCAACCCAGAGGGTCCTTATGGTGATTAAGTCCAGATTCCTCCATTATACAGACAAGGAATTTGAAGCTAAGGAAATGTGTGTGATATGTGTAAGGCCAAGGGGACAAGGTCCAGACCTCTTGACCATCAGTTCAGTTTTCTTGTTTGTGACAAGGTCTTGCTCTCTTAAACTTGTGGGTTCCTATCTCAGCTTCCCAAGTGGCTGGAACTACAAATGAGCAGAATTGTGTCCCACTGGTTCAGTGCTCTTGATGCCACAAATTCAAATCCTTAAGTGGAATTTATATGATTATAAAAAATGATTTTATAATTTAGAGTACACTGTTATGTTCTAGATGATAGAATATTTTCCAGAAGAAAATAGACACTCTAGTCAATGAGGGGATAATTTCTAGTAAGGGGCTGTGAATTAAGAACAAATTGTATAATATTGATCAAGTTGGATATTAGTTACTCTGAATGAATCAAACTCAAAGAGGTATAAATGGATTCCCGTAAGCCATAGATCCACACAGAAATCGAATGGCCTCATTCAGCAAGATGAACTCTTAGGAAGCTGAAGAAAACTTGGTGGCTTGTAAAGCAATGCCTTGTGAAGAGAAGAGGTTGAGTAATTTAAAGAAACATCTGGATACAGAGGTCAATTCCAGGATCAGTCATCCAATCTACAACAATGCTAGAGACTGCTGAGGGGGTGAGGTATGGTCCCTGTCCCCAACCCTCACCAAACCAGTGCACATTGCCTACAGCATATCTCACACAGTTGAGTAGTGGGATGGTTGACAGGTGAGCATAAATGTTTATTTTTTTAAAAAATTGAAGAACGTCTAAATAAGTAGAGAAACATACCATATTATTGAGTTAAAAAACTCAGTACATATATTGTTTTTCTCCAAATAGGCTTAATGCAGTTCATATCAAACCTCAAGGAATTTATTTTGCAAAAATAGCAAAGGTTAGACTAAAATGTACAATGAAAGTCAAAGAAACCAGAATATTTAAAAACAATGTTGAAAAATAATACTAAAGCGAGATGAATCCATTCACTAAGACTCATTATATACCTATAGTTATCAAGGAGGGATGGACACATGAATCAATGAAATCAAAGAGAGTGTCAGAAACAGATGCACACTTTGTTTCTTTACAAATGTCTCAAAGCAACTTAATGTAGAAATAATCGCATTTTTAATAAACAGTGCTAGAACAATTGGACATCTACAGGCAAAAATAAATAAATTACTAAATAAACTTCAGTTTTAAAATCATACCTTATATAAAAATTAGCTCAAAATTGGTCAAGGACCTACATGCAAAATAAAACTATTAAAATTTGGGAATAAAATATAGGATAAAGTCTTTGAGATTTAGGGATAGGCAAAAAGTTCTCTGGCATCAAAAGCATGATCCATAAGAGGAAAAGTTGATAACTCGAACTTCAGCACATTTAAAAACTTTTGCTCTAAAAAATGTTTTGTGAAAATGATGAAAAGAAAAGCCACAGACTCAGAGAAAATATTTGTGAACAACATAGCCAACAAAGGACTAGTATTTAGAATAAAGAACCCTCAAAATTTAATAGCAAAAACCAAACAATACAATTACAAAATGAATTAAAAAAGTAAATAGACACTTTACAAAGAAGATATACAGATTGACCAATAAATACATGAAAAGATTTTCAATATTGTTATCCATTAGGAAAATTCAAATTACAACACAAAAGTTACCACTGTACCTGTATCAGAATGGCTAAAACATGATATAGGACGAACACCAAATTCTGTCGAAGATGGAAAAAAACTGGACCAAGAATACATGGCTGGTAGAAATGTAAAATGGATGATATAGCAATTCTGATAAAAAAATAAATTAATAGTCATTTAAAAAGTAATTGCGCAACAATCATACAACCCAACACCTGGCATTCCTGGGCCTTTATTGAAGAGAAAACAAAACTCATATTCACACTAAAATCTGAACAATGATACTATTAATAGTTTTATTTGTAATAGTCCCAAACTGGAAACAACTTAGACATCTTTCAATAGATAAAAAAAGTTAAATGGTTATACCATGAAATACCACCTCAATAATAAAAAGGAGCAAACTATCAGTATACAGAACAATGTGATGAATCTGCAAAGATTTATTTCCAGTGAATAAAGTCAAGTCCAGATTGTACATTGTAAGATTCAATTGATATTACATTCTTGAGATGAAAAACTTATGGACATAAAGAATATATAGGGATGAAGAACTGGGAGGGAGAGAAGTAATGTCTATAATGTGGGCATGGCTATAAAAGAGCAACATGAGGGATATTTGTGGTGATGGAAATGTTCTATATCT
>PVKS010003503.1:0-103079 GCA_004027875.1 Aplodontia rufa
AGGTATTATGCATGCCTGGCATATGTGAGGACCCAGGTTTGAACCCCAGCACCACATACACAACCAAGTGTCAGAGCAACAAAAACCAGAAGAAAAACTAAATAAAATTGATTCTCTCTTTCTCTCTCTGAAAAAATAAATGCTGCTTAGGACCCCACTAAGTTGTTGAGGCTAGCTTTGAATTTAAAATCCTCCCCCCCTCGGCTTCCAGAGCCGCTGGGATTACAGGGGTGCACTACCACACCTGGCAACTGAAGTATTTTTTTTTTTTTGTTTTAAGAGAGAAGGACAGTGGGCTGGAGCGGTGGCTCAGCGGTTTCGGTGCTTGCCTGGCAAGCACGAGGACCCGGGTTCAAACCCCAGCACCACGTACGCAACTGAGTGTTGGAGCAACTAAGGCCATGTGAAAAACTAAATGAAGTTGTTTCTCTCTTTCTCTGTCTCTCTCACTGTCCCTCTCTCTTAAAAAAAAAAAAGAGAGAAGGACAGTGAGAGAGAGAGAGAGAGAGAAAGAGACAGAGAAAATCAATTTTTATTGAGATTTTCACATGGCTTTAGTTGCTCTGATAGTTGTGTATGTGGTGCTGGGGTTTGAACTCATGTACTTGCGCATGCCAGGCAAGCGCCATAACCACCGAGCCACCGCTCCAGTCCCTGAAGTGTCTTGATAAGGCTGTGCATACTCCGTGGCTGAAGGTGGTCAAGGTGGTACCTCTGCTGCCCAGCACTTCTAGCCAGTGCATTACCCCAGGAGACTCTGCCACGGAATGGATTTGATTCTAAATGAACTTTAGAGCACTTTGTGAATTTTGTGGGGTTCCAGCAGGGCTCAATACTCTATACCACAAGTGTTAGTGTATGAGGTTTTTAAAATTCAACTTTGGGGCTGGAGTAGTGGGTGGTTGAGTGGTTTGGAACACTTGCCTGGCATGCGCAGGGACCAGGGTTTCGAACCCCAACACCACGTACACAACTAAGTGTCAGAGAAGCAAAGGCCAGATGAAAAAAATAAATAAAATTGATTCTTTCTTTCTCTCTCTTTCACTCTCTTAAAAAAATATATATATATTTGAATGTGTGTGTGTGTGTGTGTGTGTGTGTTACTAGGGATCTAACCAAGGGCGTACTAGGTGAGCATTTACTGCTGAGCTTCATCCCCAGCCATTTTCTTATTTTAATACATGGCTGCCCAGTCTGGCCTTGAACTTGTGATCATATTACCAAGTAGCTGGCCCATTAGAACTTTTACTGAGATTTTATCTGGTAATACTCATTTAATTAACAAGAAAAATTTTACCAAAAGGAGGCGCTGTTGCTGAACCTGACGATCGTTGGTCCTCTTCTTTATACCGCTTCCTAAGTCTGACTTAGGGTGAGGTGGTTGGAGGGATATGAAGCCCTCTGAGGCTCATCCTCAAAATGGGCAGGGATTCTCTGAGAAAAACAACCAACCAAGGCACTGTGCACATATCTGTCTTCCCCACAAGATTGGCAATGGCTCATAGAGGGGGATGAGAGTTGCCCTGTATCTCTCTGGCCCCCAAAGCTATTGGTCAGTAGGAACTTGATAATGAAGGACTTGAACAGAACCTACTTGGAAAGGAGTGTGTGTCGGGGCGGGGCACACACCTACATCTGCCTCAAGGCAAGATCACAGTTGAGAAGCTGGGTGTGCTGGTCACACTTGTAATCCCAGTGACTTGTGAGGGCTGAGGCAGGAGGATCGCAAGTTTGAAGGCAGCTGAGCAACTTAGCAAGACCTTAAGCAACTTAGTGAAACCTTATCTCAAAATAAAAAATAAAAAGGACTAGGGTTATAGCTCAGTTGTAAGTCATAAAGTGCCCTGGGTTCATAAATGATCGTTATTGAGAAACATTTGAGAAGGAGTATGGTGTCCCCAGAATGGCTGACCTTGCGAGGAAAGACCAAGGGCCATCAAGGGTGGGGAGGGAAGGAGTCTGAAAATATTTTAGGTAAGAAGGTTGCTGAAAACTATGTTGATGAGTGTCCTTAATGAAAGCTTATGCCCTTTGCGGCCAGGGGCAGGTGGGGTACTGAGAGCTAGGGGCTCTGATCTGATTGGCATGCCTATCCCAGGCACAAGGGGGGCCTACCTGCCCTCATCAATGAAGTCGATGGCCAGGGTGCTAATAATGAAGACGCATAGGCCGGCGATGAACATGTGGTAGATGGTGCGGAAATGCTGCACCTCCATCAGCTCACTGGAGAGACAGGGGCATTCAGGTCAGTGTGGGAAGGTCCCCAGGGTCTAGATCAGGCATGAATCACATGAAGGCATAGGGGCTAATGATCCAGAACTTGTAGCTAAGTTCTGACATATGGCTGAGACTTCTTGTCCTAGTGGCCTTTCTTCTACAACCCAGGGCAAATAGGGAAAACTGAGTCTTAGAAACCCTCTCTATTTCTCCCTACAAACCATCGAGAGCATGGGCACAAGAACAAGATTCTTTGACCCCCATTTGAAGCTCTTTCTTTCCCTCCTGTCCCTGTTTTCCCCCTGACTTACTCAAGCAGAGACTTGCGGATGATGAAAACTTTCCGTTTCCCGAGGGATGGCTCCTGGGTCCTGAATGAAGACAGTTGTTGAGGGCCAGGTTCCAAAGGAAGAAGGCAGTGGGCATGCGAGAAGGTCGGTATTTGGGGAGCCCAGGGGAGCAGCAAGGGAAGGTCAGGATCAGGGCACAGCAAGGCCAAAAGGTGGAGGTTGAGGTCAGAGTCAGGAAGCAAAGGCAATAGGGGGAGAAGTGGAGTGCCTGAGGCTAGGGTCATGCCAAGGCTGGCCGAGGGTGCCTGTTTTGCAGCTCATGGTCCTTATGATGGAGGAGCATCCTGCAGTCATTTTCTTTTCCAGCTTTCTGGATCCTCAGACTCACTTGTTCAAGGGATATGGGGGAGGGGAGAGCAGAGGTCTGTCTTGTGGCTGATAGGATTGTACGGCCTCCCATATGGCGCGATCCAGCAATTCCGCCAGCTGTCCTCGTGCTTGCTCCAACAATTGCATCTTCATAGCCTACAGGACAAAAGCCAGGGCAGAGACCACTGTCCTCTGTCCAGTCAGCTTTCTTTTCACTCACCAGACATTTACTGAGCTTCTCTCAATGCCAAGTGCTAGGGGTAGAAAGATGACCAGCCATGCTCAGAGCCTCCCCAGCCATTCATCTCCTGGCTTCCTGAGGCAACAGTGAGAATCAAGAATAATGACAGGTGCAATACTCCCCCTTCTAGGGTCTGAATTCCCACCAGGTCACCTCTGGTCCTTACTTTCTTATCCCTGACCTCTAATATCACTATCAGGAAGACTACCCTGGCTGACTTTGGTCCCTGCCCTGAAGACCTATATTTCAAAGTCCTCTATTTTAACCCTTAATTCCAACCTAATATTTGTTATTATTTGTAGTACTGGGGATTGAACCCATGGATGTTCTACCACTGAGCCACATCCTCAGCCCTTTCTAGTTCTTGAGACAGGGTCTTGCTAAGTTGTGCATGCTGGCCTCAAACTTGTGATCCTCCTGCCTCAGTCTCCCAAATGACTGGTACTACAGGTATGAACCACTGTCCTGGGCTCTAACCTGAGCTTTGAACTTGAGAACACACCAAGCCAGTTCTCACCCTTGCCTCCTGCCACCCAAGGGCCTATCTTGACTTCAGACCTCTGAAGTCTCTCACCTCCATATGTCGGGTCCATTGCACCAAGTCTGGGGCTCTGTGCGTCTCAGTGTTTCCTAGGAGGAGGGGTCAAAGGGCACACTCAAGGGGGAGGAGTTAGGGTTCTGTAGACCCAGGGTCACCCTCTGTGCAGAAAACATTTTCTGTATGTTCAGCAGCCTCCCCTCCCTGCAACCAGTCAATATCTAGTATCACTGGTGGGGCAACTAGAGGAGAAAATTATTTTTGCAGGTGAGGAGGCCATTGGCTAGAGGGAGCTGATGGCATTACTGGGAGCAGGGCACCCAGGGAACAGGAAGCTATTCCATCCCCTCTGTCGTTAAAGGGTCAGAAAGGGAAGGCAAGGCCACCACCCTGCATGTCCCTTTTTTCCTCTATATCCAGACTGGGCAGTGCAGGGCATACACCAGCATCTGCCTTCCTTGACTCCCAGGACAGGAGGAAGGATTGAAGGTAGACTGTAGGAGGTCCCTCTCAACAGTGCATCCCCACCCCTGAGCTTTGTGCTCTCCGCTCCTGGGTGCTCACCTGCTGCAGAGGTTTGCTCCTCCTGCTCCCCTCTCAGCCCTTCTCTCCTCCGCAAACGAGTACCTGGTAGCTCCATGATATGAGTCTGAGTGGGCAGCAAGTGGCTGTAGCCTGTGCTCCCTCCCTTCCTTCACAGCCTGCCTGCTGTCCCACTGAGCTCAGCTGACAGCGTCAAAGTCTAAAGTCCTTTCAGGTGGAGGGGGCCTCCAGGAGCCCAACAGGTTATCTGAAGGTAGGGCTTCTCAGAGCCAGCTCTGTTCTGCTGGCTGCCACAGGGAGGGTCTTATCCCCACAATACTATGGCCTCCACCATCACTGAGCTCCAAACCTGCTATCCTTCTCACAGGAATGGTGACTATGTGTGTGGCTGGAAGGAGGACTTTGCCCCTCTGAAGCTTATCACCTACCAAGGTTTGCCTTTCAGTCCCTCTCCCATAGGCTTGGAGATCAGGGAGGAGTCAAAAATATCTTCCTGTATCAGTTGATTCAGCTTCCTGAGACCATGAGATGAGGTGTGTGATCACACGTGTGCAATAATATTCTGATGGGAGTGGTACCTGTTCCCACCTACCTCTGTTGTTTACTAGATTGTAATTTCAGGCAAGTGACCCTCTCTTTTTTAAAGAGAGAGGGACAGTGTGACAGAGAGAAAGACAGAATCAATTTTATTTAGTTTTTCACGTGGCTTTTCGTTGCTCTGAGACTTCGTTGTATATGTGGTGCTGGGGTTTGAACTCGCATTTTTGCATATACCAGACAAGTGCTATAACTCCAAACTTCTTAAGCCTCCTTTGAAAAATGGGGGCAAAAACTCCCTACCTCACAAGATAAAAGGCAATCCAGGTAAAAATTACACAGTCCTAGTCCTGGTTCATGGAAATGGGTTCAATAAATAAAATTTTCCTTCCCCTTTTGCTAATAACAAATGGGTAAGTGCTTAGAGAGTTCCTCTTTGCTAAGATCCTGCTGCAAATTATCTATTAATCCTCCCCCCTCCTGATGTCCAAAGATCAGTGTTGGAAATAAGGTCATGACCTCTGATGGAGGCCATGATTTCAGTGTCTCCTCTCCCTCCACCTCCTGATTGAGGATAGCTGAATGAGGCTTCAGGGCTCCCAGCCTGTTCCGGTGACTGTCTCCCGCAAGTCCTCCCAAGCACAGTGGAAGGGACTGAAGATAGTGTACCAGGAAGGGGAAATGCTATGAGTGGGCTGTTGAGAGTGTAGAGAGAGGATCAGGGTTCCAGAACTGAGAGAGGTGGACACAGAGACACAGGCCAGAGACCCCCCTATACAGCTTTATTAACACCTGGACTGATACCAAACATTATTTCAAATAGATGTGTAAGGGCTCAGGAGGGAGGGAGAACAATGACACAGGGCCTGTAAATGTATCGTGGGGCTCAGAACCCCTGAGTTAACTAACACTTAACAAATAACCCAAGATGACAGCCCCATGCTCCTGCCAGTGGCCATGCTGCTCCCCATCCTGCTTTAGCCACTGCTTCCTGTGGGGCAGAGGGAGCTTCCATTGCCATCTGGAGACCCTGGCAGGGGCTGGCCCATCCGATCCACACACCAGCAGGGACCTCTGCGCTGCCCCTGGGAGGCACGACACTGGGGAGAGAGGCACACAGATGAAGGGTGAGACCCGAGCTTCCAGAAAGGAGATGGGAAAGAACTATGAAGCCTAAGTATGCAGAAGTATTTGAGTTCTTTCAGGATAGTAAGGCCCCTGGTTTGTCTTCCCTTGGTTCCCCCTATTCACCCTCTGCCAGTTCTATTAGGGAAAAAAAAAAATAGTTTTCAAGTATGGTTCCCAAACCAACAGCACCAATAGCACTAGGGTGTGTGTTAGAAATACAAATTCTCAGGCCCTTCCCCAGACCTACTGAATCAGAACCATGCAGGTAGGGCTCAGCCATCTGTGTGTTCACAAACCCTCCATGATTCTGGGGCCTCAAGTTTGAGAGCTACTGAGAGGTCATTCCGTTGGGACTTTAAGTCTTCTACCACAATGTATGGTTAGAGATTCCCTTTTTCCCCCCAGTGCTGCAGATTGAACGCAGAACTTGTGTATACTAGGCAAACACTCTACTACTAAATCACGATCCCCAGCCCAGTTATTCTTTATATTTGTGTGAGTCCTAAAGTTGGAAATCCTGAAAGGCAGGAGCAATATCTTATTTTTGCAACTCTGTAAGTGCCCCTCCCCACTCCTTGTCCTGGGGAGGAGAGGCTCATCTTACCTGCCGCTTCCGATAGAAGCCTCGATGGTCACAATTAGGTACGTAGAGGGTGTGAGACCCTCGGAAGACCTCAGTCTGGAGTTGCTGTAGCACTGAGTCCAGATGTCTGCGGCAGGGGCCCTGGGGGTTGGAGAGGGGTGGCTCAGAGCCCCACCAGCCAGGTTCCCTAGGCCCAGCACTGGAAACCTATCTAAGCTCCCAGAGTAGTTTCAGATAGAAGTCTCCAGGGCTACCTATCCCTCCTGCTCCTATCAGCCCAGACGCACCATCTCAGTTTCTTGGACACCCCCAGGATTGTGCCGAGTGGAAGTGGTGGAGGTCCCTGGATTCTTCTGTTGGTCTCTGCGGTTCACATCCTGTGTATGGGTAGTGCGTCCTTGGGGTTTACTCTCCTTAGGATTCTCTATAGCCACAGGAAGAAAAGAATAGGCAAGAGATCAACCAGGTGCAAAAAAATACCAGTTCCATGTGGAGAAGAGCCTTGCCCACCCCTACCTTCTTGAGTGGGCGGAACAAAGGGCCTTATGGATTAGGAGAAATAATGAGGGGGGTTATAATCTGGCTCCTCTACCTTATCCTGACCAGTTTCTTTCTCTGAAAACAGTTATATTATTTTTCCTGATATTATTCCCCAGAGTCATTTTAAGGCTTATAAGGAAGAGGCATTTTGAAAAACAAACCAAAAAAATTTCAATATTGGTTATTTTCAGATTTGGGGCTACCAGTGAAAAGACCTGTTTCATCAGAGGCCAGTAGGGGGTGCACCAAGATAGGAAGACTGGGCTGAAGAGCAACGGATGTAGGAGGAGGTCAACAGGGACCCAAATGGAATGTATGTCCTCGCTGTGACCCTGTTGTGACTCAGTCCACCCACCCCAAGCCTGAGAAGTGGTTATTTTGGGGGCACTGCAGTGGAGACCTTTCCCTTCTAGTCTCCTGTTGCTCAGTTCAGCTCAACCTCATTGGTGCCAGGAGCATCTAGATTCAGCCCTTAAGCAGGATGGATGAGGCAGGTTGCAAAGGTACAAGGAATAAGGGGTTTCCAACATCTGTAAGCTGCTCCTACGTTAGAGGAAGTTTCAGGGGAGGGGGGTCTCATGGAGAGCGCAGAACTGGGAAAAGGTAAGAAAATAAGCCAGGCCTAGGATAAGGGAGGAAGGAGAGGATGCACCCCTTGGAATTTGCCCCAACTATAAAATTAGATAGTTAGAACCTCTGAAGGATGGTCTTTCCCTCTCCCTACCCAAGGAGCAGCTCTCATCGCCTCTACTCACAGCAACCCAAGAGCTGTTTTCTCTGCAATGGGCTCAGATTCTTCCTCTTTTGGGTACCCCATCCTCCTCAAACCCAGCATTTAGTATCCAAAACTGCCTTTTCCAACCCACTCAGATCCTTCTAGAAGGATCCCTGGAAGCCTGGATTGGAGCACTTGGGAATGAAAGAGACTCCAATTTAATTTCTCATCCCTTCTCATGGAAGAAATCAGGAGCTCAACTGCCTCTGGGGTGGGGGCACTTGCACTTCCTGCCCCTTCCCATCTCCCTATTGCCCCCATCTTTTGAGTGCTGACTCACTTCAGTCCCTCCCACCCAATGACTCAGCCTTCTATGCTCTTCCCTGGGGTAGGGTGGGGTAGGGAGCTCCAGTGGAGGGTTTTGAATAGGTTCAAATCATAAGCATGGTTCGACAAATTCCTTCTTTCTCCACCTCATTCTTCCTCCCCAGGCTCTCCACGGCCTACCCACTCTCCTGGGTGTAGTCTGGAACAGATCTCCGGAACTTCTCTTCTAGACCTCATGTTCAGATGCTTCCCACACTGGCATTAGGAGCAGAGGAACTACTGCCCACTGTGTGCAGAATTTGGTAGTCTGGGGTTCTCTTCTCTCCTCCTAGTGGAAGCTGGCTCCTGTGTCCACCTTGGGCATCCAGGGTTTAAGGAGCTGGGTTTGTTGGGGCCGAGGGATGGCTCTAAAACCCGCTATCCTCTTTCCCAGTACTTTCCCCAAGGGAAGATAAATGCAGCGGAAAGCAAAGTGGAGAGCTCATTTTCCTGGTACATTCCCAAGTCCCCTAACCACACCCCAGGCTTCTAGCTGTTCCCTGCACTTACTTTCCCCTGTCCCCCAAAGTGTGCCCCTCTGCTAAGATCGGAGAGGAAGAAGCAGCATTCGGCAGGACCCAGCGGCTTGCGGGCTTCTCGCCGCATCTCTGCATAGGTGCGCCAGGAGAGCCGCGGGTCTCACGTGGGCGGGGCGGGTGCGGAGCGCGGACTCACCCGTGGCTGCGCGGGCGGGGGTGCAGCGGCCCCGGCCCAGCAGCAGCGCCCGCAAAGGCGCCTCCTCGTCCTCGGGCGGCTGGCACTGTAGTCCTGAGACGCAGTTAGGGGTGTAGACCCCACACTGCTGCCCCTCTTTCCTGAGACAGCCCCCGGCTTCTGCACAGCCCTCCGCCAGCGGTTCCCTATCCTCCTGCACGCAGCCCCCAGGACAACCCGCCTTCACTCCCTGCCCGCAGCCTAGGCACTGAGCCAAGGCGCGTGTTGGGCTTGCAGCGAGCAGCAGAGTTAGCAGCAGCAGTGGCGGCAGCAGCCTGTAGGGGGTCATGGTCAGAGTTTTTTCCCGGTCCACTCTTTCCAGAGCAGTCGTATCGCAGCAGCTGCCGGTGGCCGCCCCTCTGCCTTAAGTAACCGCCGGTCAGGGGCCGGTCCTTTAAGAGCCAGGTGAAGGGGGGAGGGGAAGAAGGCAGAGGCTTTCCTTAAACTGGGTGGGACTGGAGTGCCCCCCCACCACCTGGGTCCTCCCCACTCTCCCCCCACCTTCCCAGTTTCTGTTTACTTCCCGAATTGCTCTGATTTTTCTTGCTTTGTTCCTGGGACTCTAGCCCAGAATTTGGGAGCTGTACAGCTGGCTGAAGGGACTGGAGGGTGGGGATAAGTGAAAAAAGGGAAGGACTGGAGTGAGACCAAGGGGAAACCTGAAATCCAGTTTGAGTGCATGTGTAGGAATATGAAAGGCATGTAGGGACTCCAATGTAGAGTGAGAAGATGGGGAGCTAAAACTAAACCAAGAACGGACGGCAGGGTGGAGTCCCGAGAGAGATGTGGACAAATGAGAGAGAAGATGGAGAGGATAGATAATGGGGTGTTTGGAGAACCTACTGTTGATGGGAGAAAGCAGACCCAGGGAGAGGAGAGGAAAAGCAAAATTGGGGAAGGGACAAGAGAAAATCTCCCTGAGTCATGTCTATAGAAAGAACACGTTTTGGGGTAGCAGGACTGGGGTTAGATGATAGAAGAGGTTTGGGCAGCCAGGGGTGAAATGAGGAAAGGAATATATCTGGAGTAAACTGCAGGAAACCCTAGCATTGTGGAAAAGACAGGTGGAGTCTGGAAGGACTGAAAAGGGGATAAGTGTACAAAGGTGAAAACTCATCAAACACCTGGAAATCAGGGAAAGGGGGTATTGGTCCGCTGAAACTCTGGGGGTTGTGAGCAAAGTTAGTTCTGGGTATCCTCTTGGGGAAAGTGGGCAAGACCCCCTCCCTAACCCCCAGCTTTTCAGGTTATCCTTCTCCTCCATTCCTCTCCTTTCCTCAAACCTGTCCCCATCTTCACAATCATCCAGTGGGTTACCTAGATTCCTCAGACTGTGCTCTTGTGCCCAGGGAGCTTTGGAGAGAGTCTTAGTGTTTCTATCCAGACACTTGCCTGCCCTTTCTCAGCTGATCTGTCTTAGCTGCTGGTGACCTGCCCTTCCTTCCCTAGGCAGTGCCCTGCCAATCCCCAGCACTCCCAGCCTCACAGGAGAAAGGAAGAGAAACTGTTTCCTTCAGCAACCCACACCCACCCAGCTCTGAGTTATGCAACAGCTATCTCAATCTTTCCTAAAACAAGGATGTTAGGCAGTGACTAAGTTTAAATTCTGGGCCCCCAAGGAAGAGTTTCACCAAGGACTTCCTGAACTTTCTTGGGCAAATACAAAATAAAAAGAGCCTCACTTGCAGCTCCGCCTTCTAGAGCTACCCTGGAACCCTAGCATCTGCCATTGGGAAGTAGTATTTTCCTGTTGCCCTGAGATACTGATGCATATTGGACAAGCAGGGAAGAGAAGGGGTGGGTAACAGCTCTCTTCCACAAGGCTCTGTGGCCTCCTACTCCAAACTCTGACCTGAGGGTGGGGAACTTGGTTCCTGTGCCTAAATTTTTTCACTTTTTTTTTTTTAGTGGCAGTACTGGTGGGACTGGAGCAGTGTCTCAGCAGTTGGTTCGCTTGCCTGGCATGCATGAGAACCCGGGTTTGAATCCCAGCACCGCATACAGAACTAAGTGTTAGAGCAACGAAAACGAGATGAAAAACTAAATAAAAATGATTCTTCCTCGATCTCTCAAAAAAAAAAAAAAAGAAAAAGAAAAAAAGAAACAGAAAAAGAGAAAGTACTCGGGGTTTGAATCCAGGGCCTTGTGCCTGCTAGGCAAGGGCTCTACCACTAAAATACATTCCTCCCCCCCCCTCCCTGTTTTTTTAAGAGAGAGGGAAAGAGAAAAACAATTTTTTTTTTAGTTTTTCATATAGCTTTCATTGCTCTGAAATTTTGCTGTATACGTGGAGCTGGGGTGTGAACTTGCGTCCCTGCACATGCAGGGCAAGCAGGGAGACCACTCAGCCACCGCTCCAGCCCCATCTCCATCTCTTTTTATTTTTTATTTTGAGACAAATTCTCATCAAGTTGCTTAGGGCCTCACTAAATTGCTGAGGCTGGCTTTGAATTGGGATCCTCCTGCCTTAGCACCCAGAGAATCAGGGATTACAGGTGTGAGCTGCCACTGATCCCAGCATAGCTTTTTTTGTTTTGTTTTGGAGGGGGGGCTATGCATATTTCTTTCTAGGATCTCCCTCTGAATTCATTCACATCATTGTTTTAATTTTTCTTTTTCCTGTATTGGGGATTGAACCCAAGGGAGCTCTACTACTGAGCTACATCCCCAGCCTTTTTTAATTTTTTATTTTGAGTCAGGGTTTTATTAAGTTGCTTAAGGACTCACTAAATTGCTGCGGCTCACCTTGAACTTGCAAGCTTCTGTCTCAACCTCTTGAATCTCATTTTGTTTTTTGAGACAGGGTCTCACTAAGTTGCCAAGGCTGGCCTCAAGCTTGCGATGCTCTTGCTTCAGCCTCTTGAGTTACTGGTATCACAGGTGTGAGCCACATGGTCAGCTATTTTTATCTTTTTTGTGTCTTGTATTTTCAGTTAGATTGTAAGTGATTTGAGAACAGCCCTCCACCCCCAATATATTTGTAATTTCTGGATCCTCAGCTTCCAGTCTGTGGAAGGGTTTTGGAATTGATATAGTAAATATTAGCATTTTTTGGTGGGAACAAAGGCAATCCTGGGAGAGGGAATTAATAGATATGATCCCAACTACTTGGCAGGCTTAGGCAGGAGGATCACAATTTGAAGCCATTCTTGATAACTTCGTGAGATGGTATCTCAAAATAAAGAATAAAGGGCTGGAGTGGTGGCTTATCGGTTACAGTGCTTGCCTGTCATGCACGAGGATGTGAATTTGAACCCCAGCACAACAGCACCACATACACAACGTTGTCGGAGCAACGAGGGCTATGTGAAAAACTAAATAAAATTGACTCTTTCTCTCACACTGTCCCTCTTTCTTTCTTTCTTTAAAATAAATAAATAAATAAATAAATAATAAACAGGGCTGAGGATGTAGCTCAGTGAAGCCCCTCTGGATTCAATCCCTGGTACCAAAAATAACAACAAAATAAAAACACAAGTTACTAATTAGGACCTGAGGATACCATTGGACCAGCCCCATAACAGAACTTTTTTTTTTTAAGAGAGAGAGAAGGAGAAAGAGAGAAGAGAGAGAGAGAATTAATTTTATTTATTTTTGCATCTGATCTTCATTTCTCAGACACTTAGTTGCGTAAGTGGTGCTAGGGTTTGAATCCAGGTCCTCATACATGCCAGGCAAGCTCTCCAACTGCTAAGCCACGGCTCCAGCATGCCCCATACTAGAACTTGAACATGAGGAAATCCCTAGTGGACTCACCAGCCATCAACCACTCTGGGAGCACCTTCTTGCCATTTCCCTCCAAGTCAGGACCTAGCTTGGTAGGCAGTTGATGAACGAAGACCCAGATAAAACTCTGGCAGCCACTCAGGCAGGCCAGACCCTCTTGGGTTGTCTTTAGGATGAACTGAGCTTCAGCTTGAGGTATTTTTATAACTTAGGAAGAGGGGTGGAAGAGAAGAAATAAAGGACTCAGGAATTGGAGATGAGTTGGGTTGCGGAGGGTAGCTATTAAAGATAGCATACTCCGGGGGTAAGAAGGAACTCAGAAGACACATGATATAATAATTCTTGTTTATGGAGGAGTACAAGTCCTTAACCTTTCAGTCTCAGAGAATTGAGGCTCTAATCCAAGTTTCCCTCTTCCCCATTCACCCCTCTTTCTGTCAATCATTTCCATCATGCCAAGTGACCACTGTTTATTTAAGAGACCTGGGGCTGGAGCCATGACTTGGTGGTTACAGTGCTTTCCCAGCATGCTGCTAGTACACGGGTTTAAACCCCAGCACCCACTTACACAACTAAGTGTCAGAGCAACAAAGGCCATGTGAAAAACTCAATAAAAATTGATTCTATCTCTCTCACACTCTTACTCACTGTCCTTCTCTCTTTAAAAAAAATAAAGTGTACAATCCAATGGTATTTGGTATATTACATTGTTAATTTAAAAAAAAAGAGAGAGAGAGAGAGAGAGACCTGAGGTTCTGGAAATGCAGTGACCGCCATTTGCTTGCCTCCTGCCTTCACTGGTCACATCAATTTTCACCACCTCAAAGAGAAGGAAGAGTAGGCCACTGCTGAATTCTCTTCATGCCTAGATGTTTGTTGGTGTGCTGGTTAAAGTCCTGCATGGGCTGAGAGCCGCATTGTGACATGTGAGATGAACACCAGTGAGGTATATTGAGGGAAGCTCTTTGAAGCGCAGGACAAAATGAATTGCCTGATGTCCAACATCACAGTCATGTACAGAGATGACAGAGTAGCACAACTGGAACAGATGTACCATGGCAGTAAGATCTGCTTTCTTATTTTGCCAGACATGCTGAAAAGTGCACTCATGTTGAAGAGTATGAAAAATAAAAACCAAGGTTCAGGGGCTGGTCAGGGAAAAGCTGCTATTCCGAAGGCCTAAAAGGTTTGTAAGAGGAAGAGGATGTGGAATGGGATATGGAAATATCTTCCAGAAACAAAGATAATTTTCTCTATTGAACAGAATTTCACCCTTCTGTTTTCTTTTAGATTGTCTGAGTGCATGGGGATAGGTGCCAGTATGTTTGTCCTGGGGTTGGGTATGTTGTTTTTTGGCATCTTTCTCTTTAGATCAGAGGAAATGTTAAACTAAATAAATTTCGTTGTTTTTTTTTTTAGAATATAAGGGGGAAAAAGAGATCTGAGAAGTTGGATTCTCTTTAATACAACATTTTAGAGTATCTAGTTATGATAACATTGGGATAGGTCTGAGGTCTGAGGGCCTAGAGACAGGTCTACATACACAATTGACTCTAGTAATAAGACTGTTCTAAGTGTAATAAATGAGGTGCTATAGAGGAGGGGGAAATCTTTTTGTATGGAACAAAGATTCGGTGATGGAAGGAAATCGCGTTAGTCCTCATCCAAGAGTCCAAACTCCCTACAATGGCAGTGAACGCCCTTGAGTAAGGACTCAATAAATGTTATAGTCCTTCCTCTCTTCACATTCTGATCCCACCTAACTTTTATTCCTACGAAAGCTCTCTGTTTCTGAACAGCTTTGGGTTTCATGCTACTGTCCTTTTTGCATCTGAAGTTCTCCCGTCCTGGAATGGAATGTCCTTTACAGAATGAACGAACGTGACATGAAATGGAGCTTGAGAGAGAATAAAGCATATGGTGACAGTTAAGCGCAAGAGATATCTATGGAGGCCAGCTTGTGGCTCCTCATGCGTAAAACGGAGACAATAGCAAGATTTATTTAATAAGGACGGTAAGTGGATTAAAAGGACATTCCTGTAAAGCTTTAAGCATCTCGTCTGGCACAGAATGACCGCTCAGGAAATGTAATGCTGTGCGAGCTGGAGAGCGGCCCCGCCCCGCCTCGCCCCGCCTCGCCCCGCCCCGAGCAGAAGCCACCCCTGGACCACCTCCTCGGAGTCCAGGATTCTCAGCAGGGCGTTTGAGCCGCCACGTCGCCTTTCCCACCCTCCAGACCCCGGGTTTATTAGACCCAGCCCAGCGCTAGGTACCCGGCTCACCGGGCCCCGCCCCACACCCTGCCTGCATTCTGCGATTGGCTGCTTCAGGTGCCCGTCATCAATAACGGCTGAAGATTGGCGGGAGTGGGTGAGGAGGGGCGGGCCTATAGGAGCATAGGAAGGGCGGGGACCCGGATGTGTGTGGTGGTGGCGGCCAAAGAGCTTGAGTACGGAGCTGAGAGGCCTATGGATGAGGAGGACGCGGCGGCCCCGGTAGGCGGGGATCGGGGCGGGGTCCCGGAGGCTTCGGGTCTCCGGGGAGCCCGAGGCGGGGGTCCTGGGCGGGGGCTCTGGGGCCAGGGGCGGGGCCTTGCTCTTTGGTCACTCGTCTTCCTCCCGCAGCGCGCCCCTGCCTACTGCAGGGCCTGGGGAGATGGGGCGTGGCACCCTGATGGGCTGGGGCCTTTTTGCCTCTGGGTCTTGTCTGATTGAGAGGCCGTGCCCAGGAGCGGAGGCGGGGCCCAGTGAGGTTGCTAGTCGCTAGGACCAAGTCCGTAGGGTTCTGGACCACCAGATGTGCAAAGGTCAGGGACGCCAGCACCTAGGGGTTTGAGACGTGGCGAAGGGCCCGGGGGTGGGGTGGGGTGGGGGGAGTCCTAGGACTGCTCCACAAGTGCCTACTGTTCTGAGCCACGTGGTGGCCCACAGCTACTACAGATGAGCATTGGGATTGAATTCAACCCAGCCTAGGCTTACTAAGCACCTACTGTGTGCAAGGGTTCAGTCCAGAACTTGGGGATGGGAAAAGAAAAGTAGGACACTTTCTAATCACTTTTGGCTCCCAGGAAAAATTTATTCATTAATTTGTATGTTGGCACTGCAGATTGTTTAAATACCCAGATCAACTCATTCCTCTTCTCCTTTCCCTGCTACCATCTTAATGGCTACCATCTCTCATCTGAACTGCTGCAATAACCTGAAGCCTTGACTGAGCTTTAAGATTTGATGAGTTTTAAAGTCATATCATTTCTTGCTTAAAAATCCTCAGAGATTTCCCATCACACTTGAAATAAAACTCAAACTCTTTATCATGATCTGTAGGGCCTCTATCTGGCTCCTGTCTTCTTATCTTCTTTTTCATTCTCACGATCCCTATACACCAGCTGCCTGACTTTCTCTTTCTTTACCATGCTGGCTCCCTTCCATCCGAGGACCTGTAGCTTGGCTGTTCCCTCTGCCTGGAATGTTTTCTAGGGTGGTCTCATGCCTGGCTTCTTTTCAATTCAAATGTCACCTCCTTAGAGACACCCCCCTCCATTCTTTGTCACATCATGTGTTTTTTCCTCACTAGCTAAAAGTAGAGACCCTATGAGAGTAAGAATCCCATCCATCTTGTTCTCAGTTCTATTTCTAGTATCTAGGATGTGCACACAGTAGGACCTCATTAAATGTTGAATGAAGGGATGAGGATGGGGTTTATTGAAGTAAGTCTAGGCATGGGTCCTCCTGGCTAGTACCCTCTCCATGTTCAGTGTTGAGGAGGCTGAGGTGCTTTGCTCAGAGTTCCGCTTCCTCCTCAGCCCCTTATTGCCTCAGCAGGTTTGTTCTCATGAACAAGATGGATGACCTCAACCTGCACTACCGGTTTCTCAATTGGCGCCGGCGGATCCGGGAGATTAGAGAGGTCCGGGCTTTCCGATATCAGGAGAGGTTTAAACATATCCTTGTAGATGGAGATACTTTGAGGTGAGTTTAGGGGCATGGTTCCACATTTTCCTTTCTGTACCAGATCTTAGAGGCGAAGGGGGGCTTCAGAGGAAGGGAACTGTCTACACTGCACCTGGGATGGGGAATCCATTGATCCAGAAGCCTTGCTGAGAGTGGAGCAGTATGTGCTGCTTTACTCTGCATTCCCTCAGCCTCTCTCACTGGGTCACTGATTTGGTCCAGCAAGGAAGGGATTCGGCAAGAGCCAGTCCTCATTGGGCATTGGAAGTGACCATGTCAGATATAGGAGCTCCCTGAGTTCTTTGTTGAGAAGACTGCAGTGGGTGTCTGGGTTCCCAGACCCAGTGGGTGTCAGAAACTGGGCTTGGTGAAGAATGCCTCTTTCAAAAGGCAGTGGTCCTCCTGTATGGGAAAGGACAGTTCTGTAATGCATTCTGCCCACAAGTTCCTATGTCTTTCCAACCCTTTGGTTTGTGTATGTTTATCTTTTTTTCTGTCTTGAACACCTTGTCTGACTTCTTCCAAGCCTAATTTTCACAAAGTTGTCACTGATGGGGGAAGGAAGTAGTGTTACTTAGCCTGCAGGCAAGAAAGCTGAGGACTGAGGACTGAGTAACTGTCTTCTAATCTGCAAAGGGCTTTTGGTACAGAGGATAGAGACCAGCCACCCTCCAGATCCACTGAGGACAGAGCTGGAGGCAAGGGCTGAAGCTGCAGCATGAGGGACTGAGGTTAGACAGGGTTGTGAGACCCCTAATAGGCAACTGAGGGAGGCTCTGCATTTCTCTCCTGGAGCTGAAGAAGCCAGGCTTGTGTTGGGTTGGACCTTGGCTGAACGTGGTGAGAGGGGTGAACCCTAAGTATCATGTTATAATGTGTGTGTAGATGTCCTGATGGATCATTGTGGCCTGATGGGTTCTACTCTGTGCTGGCCCTGGCAGGGTGGGAGTTGGGATGCTGAGGCCTTTTGCCCTGCTCCTGGGCCTGGCTGCTAATGGAACTCCTCCCTCATTCCTCCTTTAGTTACCATGGCAACTCTGGTGAAGTTGGCTGCTACGTGGCTTCTCGACCCCTGACCAAGGACAGCAATTATTTTGAGGTGATCAAGCAGTGGGTGGGCAGAGCAGGGGTAAGATCAGGGGTGAGCCTTAAACTCCAAGGAGCTTCTTTACTGGATTCATGATCTAGTCCTTTTCATTTTCTATCAGGCTAGCCTGTAGGCTAGGTAAAGGATGCAGGATAGTATGGCCTCTGATATGAGAGATAGGGGCCCTGGAGTCCTGCTACCCTGTCCATTCTCCCTTCTCCTGCCCCTCACCTAGGTGAACTTTGATTCATATCCCAGACTTTGACCCCTGTAGTCTCCTACCCCATAACCCAAGCCCACTGTCTACTCCTACTTCTTTTTCCAAAGCTCAGAAATAATTGTGTAAGTAATCATGGTAAAGCAGAACCCCACCCTCCTCAGTTCTCCCTCTGAGGCTCCTGTCTTTCTCTGTTTTGTATGTCTTTTGTCTGTTCGCTCATTAGTCCCTTTGATCGCTAACTCCCCTTTTCCCTGTCCCCAGCAACACACTCCATTGCCCACACCTGCTAACTGTGCCTTGCTCTCTTCCCTCCAGGTGTCTATTGTGGACAGTGGTGTTCGGGGCACCATTGCTGTGGGGCTGGTTCCTCAGTACTACAGCTTGGACCACCAGCCTGGCTGGCTGCCTGACTCTGTAGCCTATCATGCTGATGATGGCAAGTGAGTGGTCCCTGTAGAACCTGCGCATTTGGGAATTATAGATATGAATGTTTCAATGAGGCTTTTCCTGAAAATTCTTTCTCCTTTTCTGATCAGGGTAGGAGTTGGCCTGGTGGCTACCCTTGCAGGTGTGCAGACTTTGGGGAGAGGGTGGAGATCATGCCAGGACACAGTTGGATGCTATTCAGAGTGACTGGAGCAGCTGACAAGGTGGGAGGATGCAGGATTGGTCTCATGTCTGTGCCACTCTCTCTACAGGCTGTACAATGGCCGAGCCAAGGGTCGCCAGTTTGGGTCAAAATGCAACTCTGGGGATCGCATTGGCTGTGGTATTGAGCCTGTGTCTTTTGATGTTCAGACTGCCCAGATCTTCTTCACCAAAAATGGCAAGCGGGTGAGTGGGAAATCCTGGGTGGGTTTGAGAGGCTTAAGGATGCCCAAGGATTAGTGGGAGCAGCTAGGAAGAATCTGCTGGCTGGGGCTTGTCCAGGGAGACATGGATTGAGTTCCCATCTCCTTCAGTCCAGCTTCAAATGCACATGAAATCCCCTGTGTATAGAAGACACCTTCCCTGGCTGGGGCCCCCAGATGATAGGCTTATTGGACAAGTTAGTGCAGCCAGTAGAGGATGAGCAGAGTTGGGTTGAGAGAAGATTTTTCTTTTTTTTTAAAGAAAAAGAGAGGGAGGGAGAGAAAGAAACAGTTTTATTTAGTTTTTCACGTGGCCTTCATTGCTCCGACACCTCGTTGTGTACATGGTGCTGGGGTTTGAACCCGCATACTTGTGCATGCCAGGCAAGCGCTGTAACTGCTGAGCCACTGCTCCAGCCCCCTTCTGTGGGTTTTTGACATATAATCTTTTGGGGATATGACCTTTCTGTGTTTGATTTTCCTTCTTTCACTTTTACTTCCCTTTTCTTTCTAGAGAGACTAGTAATGGTGAAGAGATGGATAAGAGCAAACAGAAGGGAAAAACACTCTGCTCTCTCCCTTTACCCAGCTCCCTCTCCTGCCCTAGACAGTTGCTTTCTCAACCCTTGGTTGAGTGTCCTGCTCTGTTAGCAGCTGTGCCTCTGCATTTCCCCACATATACATGTCCCAAAAGTACTTGGCAGTAAGTCCAGAGACTTGTCTTTGCCTTTTAGATCTGTGGATACCTTGCTCTGCGAGGAGAATACTTAGCAAAATTTAAACTTTTCTGTATGTCTGGGTGATTTTTTTTTCTTTTGTTTGTACTGGGAATTGAACCCTGGGATACTACTACTGATCCCATCCATAGCCCTTTTTATTTGATACCAGGTCTTACTGAGTTGCTGAGGCTGGCCTCAAACTTATGATCCTCCTGCCTCAAACTCCTGAGCTACTGGGATTATAGGTGTGTACCCCTGCACTCGGCTTTACCTCTTTTTTAAATCTGTCAGTGTTGCCAGGCACGGTGGAGCATGTTTGTAATCCCAGTGGCTTGGGAGGCTAAGGCAGGAGGATCTCAAGTTCAAAGTCAGCCGCAGTTAGCAAGGCTCTAAGTTACTTAGCAAGACCCTGTCTCAAAATAAAAAAAAATACAAAAAGGGCTGGGGATGCTGCTCAGTGGTTAAGTACCCTGGGTTCAATCCCTGGTACCAAAAAGCAAGCAAACAAACAAAATAAATAAATCTGTCAGTGTGTGTGATAGTTGCATCACCTTTAAAGTGCCCTTGTGAGAATTAAATGAGCTGTGGAAAAGGGCGTGGTTATAGTTGAATTGAAAGCAAACGTTCTGAAGAAAGCTTTCTACCTTCCTCTACCTTAGGTGGGCTCTACCATCATGCCCATGTCCCCAGATGGACTGTTCCCAGCAGTTGGTATGCACTCTCTGGGTGAGGAGGTGCGACTGCACCTCAATGCTGAGCTGGGCCGTGAGGATGACAGCATTATGATGGTGGACAGTTACGAGGATGAATGGGGCCGGCTACATGATGTCAGAGTCTGCGGGACTGTAAGTACGGGCCAGTGGGGAGTGTGGAAAGGGCTGGGAGGAGACCTGTGGGTACTTGAGCACATCTGAATGTGCTCAGAATGGGAAGCGAGGACAGTATCTTTTGCAGGACTTTGGGAAATGGGAGTTTGGTCAGGATAGCCTGGGCCAGTAACATGATTCTTGGAGTCCAGATCTGTGTTCTCTTTAGCACTGATTCCTGTTTTTCCTTCCCTTTTATTTGAGATCTCAGGGTAGTTGACTTTGGGAAGGTGTGGAAGCTGTCCTTTGCCTGTTTTGGTTTCTTCGTTATCTGGTGCCCTCTGCTGCCCCTCATGCCGGCCTTTGAAGGGCTCGGGTGGGGAGGTGGGGGCTGATCTGGAGCAGAATGCCTGGGTTCTCCTCCTGGCTTGATCCCAGCTCATGCCTCACACATGGGGGAAGGTTCTTGGAGATCTTTGTCATGTAAGCTTCAGTGTCAGTCTCTTCTGTTTTCCCCATGCATTTTGTAGAGCATTAGAAAGAGGCAGATGAAGAATCAGAGGCTCCTTGAACCTCTGGAGCTTGCTTTCTTCATTTTCTCCTCAGACTTGCCCTGAGTTGTAAGCTAGCTTGCTTGCTTTCTTTTCTTTTCTTTTTTTAAAGAGAGAGGAATAGTAAGAGAGAGAGGGAGAGAACCAACTATATTTAGCTTTTCATGTGGCTTTCATTGCTCCGACACGTGGTGCTGGGGTTCAAACCTGCAGGCCAGACAAGCACCATAACTACTGAGCCACTGCTCCAGCCCCGGTTGTAAACTTTCTTGGGAAGCGCATGGACCTTGAGAGGGAAGTCTGCCTTTCTACCCTCAGTCCTTCTTGCTGCTTCAGGAGTGACTGGATGCTAAGTCATGTCTCTGGCCCTGACCTCTAGTGGGCTGCTCAGGCCTCCCACTTGGAATGTCCCTCTGCTGCCCTCTGGCTTCCAGCGTGGCCTTTTTCCCACCCTCTGGCCTTCTGACTCCTACCCAAGTGTTTTCATATCAGCCTTTGAGAGCAAAACAGAAGCAGTGGGGGGTGGGAGCGGATTACGAGCAAGGCCTTCCCCTTGTGGAGTTCAAGGTCAGTGGAGCTCAGGGATAAAGGCAGAAGGTGTGCCCTCCTGCAGCTTCCAGTGCTCTGTACCCCTTCTGGCTCTGGGGTCCAGGGGCTGTTGTGTCTATAAACCCAAAGTCTCCAGATGTCCACTCCTTGACTTTTGTCTCTTTCTTTTCTTTTCCCCTTCTATCATCATTTTGACAACATCTACAGAGTTGAACTTGGGCCTAAGCCAGGGCAGTGTTCCAGCTCTCATCTCTGACCTCTCCTCAAGAGTTTTTTCCTGGCATCCTTTCCCTGCCTGGACCTGTCCCCACTCTGCTCCTGTCTCCTCCCAGTCATCTTTTCTAATGATGCGGAATCCTGTAGACATTTATAAATAGCCTTCCTTCCTCCCCACCCTTGGTTCCCTCAGGCCACTCATTTGAGGATTTTTTTTCTTTCTTAGACAGAAGCTTTTGAGTTTAGCTCTGCTGTCAGACCCTTAGCCCAGCCTAGAACAGCTGGCAGGGGACAGCTGCTTGCTCAGAGCACTTGCTCCTCTGGGGCAGACTTGGAGATGAACTCTTCAGGGTTTCGTGCTTTCCAGTCTTGCCAGCTGTCTCATCTTTCAAATGAGGGTGACTTACCTGGCTTCTTCCATTGGCTTGGGCCTCCTAGCCCCCCTTATCTCCTTGCCTCTCTCCTGTCCCTGCTTACCACTCACTGTATTTCTGACCCAACAATCAAAGCTGTGTCAGCCTGGAGGGACCCTGGAAGACATCATTTGAACCATGTCTGTGCTGCTTCTTCCTAAAGATTTCTAGTAGAGTTGTTTCTCCTCTTTGCCCTTTCTGTTTTTTTGTGTTTGTTTTTGTCTTTTAAAGAGAGAGGGACAGGTGCTGGAGCGATGGCTCAACAGTTCTGGCACTTGCCTGGCATGCACGAGGATATGAGTTCCAACCCAAGCACCAGGTCCATAACGAAGTGTTGGAGCAACAAAAGCCACATGAAAAACTAAATAAAATTGGTTCTCTCTTTCTCTCTCTCACTGTTCCTCTCTTTAAAAAAAAAAAAAAAAAAGAATTTTATTTTTTCATCTGGCCTTTGTTTCTCTGTACTTCGTGCAGGGTTTCAAACCCGTGTCCTCACGCATGCCAGGGGTAATTGCTGAGGCCTCTCCAGCCCCGCCCTTTCTGTTTTTTGTAGCCTTCTGATGGGGCTCTTCCCTGAATCCCGGCCCCCTTGCTGTTGCAGTCTGCTCCTGCTCTGGGCGGCGTTCTCAGGCGAGTGCCCTAGAACCATGAAAGTTTGGGAGAGCCTTGGATATGACCTAGTCCAACATTTCTTCATGGGAAATTGTTGGTGATTGAGTTGGGGAACAATTGTTCAATGTGCAGGACATTTAGTATCCTTAGCTCACATAAGATGCTAGTTACCCCCTCCCCTAATCATTATGATAGCTTAAAATATGCTCCCGCATTTCATTTGTTCTGCTGTTGATGAAAAACTAGTTCCAGAGAAAAGTGAAGATACTTGTTCAAATGTCAGCTAACTGGTAGAAAAAATAGTCTCAGATATTATTTTTTTAAAAAATAAAAAGAGACAAGGATAGTGAGAGAGAGAGAGACAGACAGACAGAATCAAATTTTTTATTTAGCTTTTCATGTGGCTTTCATTGCTCTGACACTTCGTTGTGTATGTGGTGCTGGGGTTTGAACCCATGTACTGGTGCGTGCCACACAAGCGCTGTAACCGCTGAGCCACCACTCCTGCCCCATCTCAGATATTCTTTGACTCTGCTTTTTCTGAAGTATAGTTTGACTTATGGTTTTCCAACTTTATGATGATCAATTGCTGTTGCTCCCAAGCCTTGCAAAATGAGGTCACATGTGGAGGGTGGGGGCTGTGGATAAGGTTGAAGGATTAGACTCCTGTCTGATATGAAAGCCGTGTGCATTTAGTGGAAACCATATTTTGAATTTTGATCTTTCCTAGGCCGGCTGTAAGTAGTATGATACTCTTTTATGGAGCTGGGCGGCAGCAGTGAGCTGCAGCTCCCAGTCAGCTGTGGCATCCTGAGATGATACAATCATACCCTGTAGTGTACCATATTGCTTAGAAATGCTATTGGTAGCTCAGGTGTAGGAAATGCGTTTTTAACTTAGTGATTTTTTTTTTAAAGAGAGAGGGACAGTGAGAGAGAAAAATAGAAAGAGAGAATCAATTTTTATTTAGCTTTTCATGTGGCCTTCGCTGCTCTGACACTTCATTGTGTACATGGTGCTGGGGTTCAAACCTGGGTCCTCATGCATGCTAGGCAAGCACTATAACTGCTGATCCACCACTCCAGCCCAACTTAGTGATATTTTCAACTCAGGGACATCACCCTGTGGTAAGTTGAGGACCATCTGCATTGCTAGCCTCTTCTACCCGGGCCTGTTCTGTGATGAGTCATCTCTCTTTCCATCCCCTTCCTTATGAGACTAATCTTGAGTTCCTAGATTTAAATACTCTGTCCTCTGGAAATCTCCTGTCTAGCTAGTGTCTTTAGCCAAGGCCCTTCTAGGTGAGTTTATTTGACTGCCTTGATATTTTTTTACTCCCATCCTATTTTCTCAGTTTTGGAATCAGTCATCCTTTTTTTCCCCTTCTCACTGTTTCTTCCATAAAAAAGAGAAAATTCAATTCTTGGCCCTTCTTTCCTCCCTCCAACCTTTCATTATAAAAAATTTCAAGCTTATAGAAAAATTGAAAAAGTGAACACCCATATCCCTATTCCCTAGATTCAACAGTTGTTACCATTTAGTTGTGTTTGCTCTGAGTCTTTTTATATGGGACAGGTGTGACTCTTTCTTGAGTGGAATTCTTTCTCTGCCTTCTGTGGCCTCAGTTTCCCCTCCTAAGGAGTACCCCCTCAGGGCTGGAGAGGTAGCTTAGTTATAGAGCTCTTGCCTGGCATGCTCGAGGACCTGGGTTCAAACTCAGCACCACAGGCACAATTAAGTAGAAGAAAAACAACAACTAGATGAAAAATAAATAAAATTGACTCTTTCAGAAAGAGAGTGCCTCCTTCCCGAAGCTTAGAGACTTGTTGAAAAATTGCTGCGGGGCTGCCCCCAGCCTTGCAAAGTGAGGTCCTCTGTGTGTGTTTGTGTGTGGGATCACTGTGGATTCGGCTGGAATCAGACTTAATTTGTCTTTGCTGTTTATATCTCCTCTGACAACTCCTTAGCAGCCTTTGGAACACAGGGAGGTGAAAGAGGCCCATGGAGCCTTAGCTGGGCTGGAGACTTAGCTGGCCAATGGGGAGCATAAACTTGATTCCTGTTTTAGCTGCTTCTGGGCCCTTAGGTGCTGAATCCTCATGGACTCCTGTAAAGAGGGATTGGGGGGTCTCTGCTGGAAAAAGAAGGAGGGTAAGAACTAGCCAGGAAGGAGAGGCAAGGGAAGGTGGAGAGTGCAGTCTGTATCCTCCTCTAGGTGGCATCAAGTTCACCAGTGGGAGATGTCAGGACAACTTGAAGGCTCCTAGGAAAGGGTTCCCTATACCCCCACCAAAGATGCAGAGGGACATTCCTGCTGACTAAGCCCTATTGGGAGGGGAGGATGCTTGGAGTGGAGTGATTGGGGAGTGGTCATCTGTCCTGGTTGGTCATTGTAATTGGAGGTAAGGGCGGAGATGAAAGACCATAACCACCTTTGTGATTGGCAGTTCCAATATAATCCCCATTTTCTGATGTAGGGGCAGGTAGAATGTGCATTGATCCCCTACTTGGCGTCAGTCTCTATGCTAATCACTTGACGCTCATTTTATTTAGTCTTTGCAGTTTGTTTTTGGAGATGCAAGAATCATTGTCCCTATTTTACTGGTGAAGAAACTGAGACTTAAAGAGGTGAATGTAACATGCACAAGGTTATGGCTGCTAAGTAGTAGGAGTCAGGACTTGAATCTATATCTTTTGGATTCTTTTTCAAACTGACATCTGAGGCACAGACTGAAGGACCAACATGAAGTTGCTAGCAGTTCACACTCTAGGGGCTAACATCACATCCACTGTAGGTTACTCATAGCAGTAGTCCAAGGACGGAAAGAATGTACTGTATTCAAAAAGCTGAACTTCCCTCTCTGCCCTCTCAGTGCTCTGAGAAGTCTCTGGAGGGTTTGCCCAGAGCAGGTGATTTCTTGTGGCTTCTCCCCCGAGGTTCCATTCTTGAAGAGGTCAGGCTGCTCAAGAGCTGCTCCTCCACGGTTCAGCAGGGAGCCTGAGCCCTCGGCCACTGCCAAGTTGTTCTCCTGGCATTTTATCCTCAGGAAGCAGCCCCACCCTATCCTTACAACTATTGTAGCAACTGCCCTCTGCCTCTGAAATAGAGGGAATGGTTGGGCGGGTTTTTCCCAAGAATCAGGATCTGGATCAGCCGCCTTTTGGCTGTGGAGCTGGAGAACACTCTGTTTCCTACACCCAGGCCAGTTGGATAGAGTGGGTCAAGGGCAGCTGTGGGGTCCCCCACCCAGTTCTGCAATGCTGGGTGGAGAGGGTGGGCTGGGGGCCGCTTAGACTGTGTGGAGTCTAAAGGACTCAGTGTGCACCAACCCAAGCCACACCCCTCCCAGCTGCCTGGGGAGAGAAGCAGAACAGGAGACCAGGCCACAGGATCACACTGAGGGTGGTGGACAGAATGCACAGTGGGCCTGGGTGGGAGGACAAGGTAGTTTCCTATGCACTTCTGACTTTTCTCCTGATCCCCCACTTCTCAGGGGGACATAAGTAGGACTAAGCAGTGCATGCCGCTCTCTTCCCACTATGTGAAAGGGCATAGCAGGCAGGGAGACACACAGACCTCCCTGCTGGTGCAGGCAAGCATAATTCCTTTCCTGTTCAGGCAGGATTCTTGACGGGGGTGAGAGACCTGTCTCCCAAGGCTTGCCAGGGATAAGTGGATGAGGTCCTCAGGGAACATGTTTTTTGCAAGGCTGCAGGGGTGGGAGGGTAAAGAAAGCTTTGAGGGGCAGTTGGGCTAATTAAAAGGGGATTAAGGAATCCCAGGTAATACTGAGGGTGGAAGAAAGAGGGGATGGCATTGAGTCATAACCCCACTATTACCATGACAACTGATAAATAAATCCTCCCATATTGGGGGTTGCCGCCCTGCCCTATCATGCCTAGGCAGGACCATTGTGGGACTGAAGAGCCCCAAGAACCTATCAGTCATCTCCCCTCTCCTACTTCCACATCCCAGCTCTTGAAAGAGCAGCAAGGTTCTGGGAACAGGAAAGCCTGCCCTGTCTGCATTTTGATTCTCCCCTCCAGGGATGTGAAGGAGTGGAACTGGTCATTCTGGGTTCCTGGCTCCCCTCATCACCTCCCTGACACAGCAGTGAGCAGTTCTGTTCAAGGCCAAATGAACAAAGACCTCAAGAGATTATGTCACTTCAATCCTAGGCAGAATTGGCTTTTCAGCTTGTCCCTTTTTACCCAAATGCATGGAATTGGCACCTGACTTCTATATCCCCTTTATCCTCATGAAGTCTCCAGAGAAAGTTGTCCAGTTTTTTTTACTTTTCTTATCTTTCCCAGCAGGAGGGTCAATGGGCTTAGTCAGGGAAGGGATATCCAGCCTAGAGGCCCCCATCATGCTTTCTGGAACCCCACCATCTGGATCACTGTGTTGCTCACCCCTGTCTCAGGACACTGCAAGGAGGCAGGGGTGTCTGGCTCAGTAGGAAGGCAGGGGGGGCATTCAGCAAGAGGCTCTTCTTGTTCATGCTGCTGCTTTTGAAGACCATCTCTGTTCTTCCGTGCCTACCTAGAACTGGAAGCCATGTTGCTCCTCTAGGATGCTTTTCCTTTCAGCCAGGGGTTTTTGTCTGACTTAGGAAACTGGTACCCAGATTCCCCAGACCAGGTTTCTAGGGTGGTGTCAGCCAGTCCCCTGACCCCCGTCTGCTCTTCCTCCACAGCTGCTGGAGTACTTGGGGAAGGGCAAAAGCATTGTGGATGTGGGATTGGCCCAGGCCCGGCACCCGTTGAGCACCCGCAGCCACTACTTCGAGGTGGAGATTGTGGACCCTGGAGAAAAGTGCTACATTGCCTTGGGGCTGGCCCGAAAGGTAGGCACAAGTGCTGGACTTTTTTCCTGTGGAGTCCCTCAGCTCTGGGGCTTTGGGGATGAGGTCAGGAATCTCTTGGGGAAGCCAGGGGGCCCATGTGTGGAGGGAGACTCTGAAGGACAGAACATGGGCATATGTGTCTGCTATGTACTACTTAGGATCTGTATCTCAAAATTACCACATGTCCCAGCCCCAGGCCTGGGTGTGGGGTAGCCAGCTACCCTAGCCTAAAAAGCTGAGCATCTTCCTCGCCACTCCAGGGCTTGCAGGACGTGAGGAGCTCCAGGGTTGTTGCACAGCTGTCCGGGTTATAACCTGTTCCAAAATACTGCAGTTTCAGTTACCATTTTCTCCTGTCTTCTTTTATGTGTGTGGTCCCATAGAATTTTTTTTTTCTTCTTGGTGCAGGATTATCCCAAGAACAGGCACCCTGGCTGGAGCAGAGGGTCCGTGGCTTATCATGCAGGTGAGTAGAGGGCTGTCCTAGGAACGTGGGATTGTAGGGGAGGTAGAGGCATAGAGACTTAAATTTTCCTGGTCCCTCATAAATGGCTTCTCTAGGAGCTGGAGCGGTGGCTCAGTGGTATCATGCTTGCCTGGCATCTGGCTGGGTTCCAATCCCAGCACCACATACATAACAGTTTCGGACCAACGAACACCAGATGAAAAAACTGAATAGTTGATTCTCTCTCTCTCTCTCCCTCTATTTAAAATAAAAAATGTCCTCTCTTGGGGTCTGGAGGTCATGGCTCAGCATTAGAGTGCTTGCCTGCCTTGCGCAAGGACCCAGGTTTGAACCCTAGCACCACATACACAACTAAGTGTTGGAAAAACTAAAACTGGATGAAAAAATAAATAAAATTAATTCTCTTTCTCTCACTTAAAAAAATAAAAATGAAATAAATGACCTCTCCTTTTCCTTTCTCAGGCTGTTTGTGTTTTCTCTTCATCTATGTTTTTCCTCCAAGCTGCAGAAGCCAGGGAAGCAAGACAGGGGTGGGAAAACTGGGCCCAAAAGGGACATTCCAGGCCTCTGAGTTGGCTCTTTCTGCTCCCTTCCTGCAGATTTGCCGATTCTTCTTTTTATTTTTTTGGTCTGCTTTCTTTCCTTTATGGCATTCTTTTCTTTTTGGTAATGGGGCGCTTAACCACTGAGCCACTTCCCCAGCCCTTTTTATTTTTTATTTTGAGACAGGGTCTTGCTAAGTTCCTAAGGCTGGCTTTGAACTTGTAATCCTTCTGCCTCAGCCTCCTGAGCCTCTAGAATTACAGGGGTACACCAGGGCCTGGCCTCTTTTAGGGCTTTCTTTCTTTCTTTTTTAAGAGAGAGGGACAGTGAGAGAGAATCAACTTTATTTAGTTTTTCATGTGACTTTCATTGCTCCTACACTTCATTGTGTACATGGTGCTGGGGTTCGACCCCGTGTCCTCACACATGTCAGGCAAGTGCTGTAACCGCTGAGCCACTGCTCCAGCCCCTCTTTCCTTTTTTTTAAAGAGAGAATCAACTTAGTTGTATATGTGGTGCTGGAGTTTGAACCTTAGTCCTCGTATGTGCCAGGAAAGTGCTCCAAGTGCTGAGCCACCACTCCAGCCCTCTTTAGGGCTTTCTTGAGATGAGGACTGAGCCTTGGTTCCTGGTCCCATCTTTCCACTCCCCTACCTTGCATGCTCATTCCCCACAAGGGCTGCTTTCTTTTCTTTTGATCAGTTTTCCCTTGAGTTGATGAATATTGTACCATCTCCCCCTCCTTTTTTTTTTTTTTTTTGTTACCAGGGATTGAACCCATGGGTGTTGAAACACTGAGCCATATCCCCAGTCCTTTTTATTTTGTATTTTCAGATAGGGCCTTGCTGAGTTACTTGGGGCCTTGGTATGTTGGTGAGGCTGGCTTTGTACTTGGTATCCTCCTGCCTTATGCCATTGCTCCCAGCTTTGTGTTCCTTTTCTTTCTTTCTTTCTTTCTTTCTTTTGAGAGGACAGTGAGAGAGAGAGAGAGACAGAGACAGAGAGAATCAATTTTTATTGAGTTTTTTCACATGTTTGTTGCTCTGACACTTAGTTGTGTGCATGGGTGCTGGGGTTTGAACCTATGTACTTGCGCGTGCTGGGCAAGCGCTGTAACCACCGAGCCACCGTTCCAGCCCCCTGTGTCCCTTTTCTTTATTTGATTTTGAGACAGGATCTTTCTAAGTTTCCCAGACTGGCCCTTGGTGGACATGGGGGCATGTCAGCTCCTCCTCCTTCAAGTGTGTCCTCTCTCCTTTCTCCAATAGATGATGGGAAGATCTTCCATGGCAGTGGTGTGGGGGACCCTTTTGGACCACGCTGTTACAAAGGGGACATTATGGGCTGTGGAATCATGTTTCCCAGGGACTACATTCTGGACAGTGAAGGTGAGTAGAATGGGGTACAGCCAGGCTACTCAGGGCACAAGGTGGAGGCACCACAAAAGCTCAGGTTTCCAATCTCCTAGGGGACAGTGATGACAGTTGTGACACAGTGATCCTGTCCCCAACTGCTCGGGCTGTTCGGAATGTCCGGAATGTCATGTACCTGCACCAGGAAGGGGAAGAAGAAGAGGAAGAAGAAGAAGAAGAAGAGGATGGGGAAGAAATAGAGCAGGAGCATGAGGGCAAGAAGGTGGTGGTGAGTAGTGACTTTGGGGTTGTTCTAGAGCCCCAGGGCTAGGCAGGGGTTGGCAACTAGTAGGATTAGGATTTTGGGCCAGGGACAGGGCCAGAGTGTGAAAGGGCAAGATCTGGTGCTGCTGTGGGGGTGTCCTGAGGTCACTGGAGCAGAAAGCTAGGATAGTTCAGAGGTTGTTTTCCAGCCTACGGATGCCCTCTTGTGGTCATTTATTGTATCACCCTAAGTGTCTCCTGGAGCTCATGCTGAGTTGGGGATGATGGACCTCAGGCCTATGTAACTCCAGCATGCAGAGAAGAGGCCAGAGGTTGGGTATGGTAATCTCAGCTACTTGGGAGGCTAAGACTAAAGGATCACAAGTTTGAGGCCAGCCTGGGCAATTTAGAGAGACCCTGTCACTAAATAAAAAGGGTTGGGGATGTAGCTGGGGATATAGCCATTTACACCCCACCACCTCTACCACTAGGTTTTCTTCACCCGGAATGGCAAGATCATCGGGAAGAAGGATGCTGTTGTACCTTCTGGAGGCTTTTTCCCCACCATTGGAATGCTGAGCTGTGGGGAGAAAGTCAAAGTAGACTTGCACCCCTTGAGTGGCTAGGGGCTTTCCCAGACCTGCCCCTTCTCCCTCTGCGCATCTTTTGCAGGGCCAGGTGCCCAGTTCCTGACTTCCCATGGGATTGCTTACCCAGCAGGCCCTTATCAGCCCAGGCCACATCAAGCTTTACCTTTCTGACCTGGTGCCACCTTTTTCATCAGTCTCTGGGCCTGAGTCCCTGGTTGGACGGGAACAGGTCCATAGAACGGTGGTTAATATCGGTGGTTCCCACTTGCCATGGTCAGTGAGCACCTGGGTCTCCTTCTCCCTCACTGGCTCCATGAGTGGAAAGGGATGAGCCCCTGACTCAACTATCTGGGTGTGATCTTTGCAGAGGGTGGAGTAGAGACAGCCCTGTTCCCTACCTACCATGGTATTTCCCCTTGAATTTGCCTCTTTGTCCCCTGTCCTCACCATGAACTGGTTGCTGCTGTCTTCCCCCTGGCTGGCTAGGGGCCTCTCTTGAGCCACCTCTCACCTTCCACTGTCTGCTGCCCCACAAAGACTCCTCTAGGGTCTCTTCTTTTGCTTGAGTGATACCCTTCCCAGCCTGCTCAGGCACCATCATCCTGCAAAGAATCTGAGACTGGCTCCCCGACCTGTGCATACACATATGGGTGTGCAGTACTTGTTTAAGAGGGAGGGGCTGTGAGGTGGCATGGGACTGGAGCCTTGCTCCTGTCTCCTTGTCTATCCTCTCCTCACCTGCACCACTGTCCCTACCTCCCTGGGATGGAGGCTGAGGTTCTGGGGCAAGTGAGCCTGGAGGGGCAGCTTGGTACCTCACTCCCCTTTTCCTGCCCCCTCCCTGCCTGCCCCAGCTTGCTGCTTGTGCCAGTTGCCTGTTTTGCTTCAGTGTTTGATTCTAGCATTTACATAGATCCTCCTTCCAAGCCCTCAGATCTCCTATCCCCTTGACCCTGAGCCCTCCCGAAAAACAGTGACTTCTGCTGGGAGGAAGAGGGAGCAGGAGCTGTTGGCCTCAGTTTGCACAGAGTGGGTAGGGCTGTGGGAAAAGTAGGTGTGCTGTTGTGCTGCTGGGGCCCCCTTTGGCCCTCCTGTCAGGCCCTGCACTATGATAAATGAAATGTATGTACAGATTAGAGATGTTTATACAGCCAATAAAGATGGAGTTTCTGTATTTATCAGTACTGCTGGGACAGGAATTCTTTCCAGTAAGGAGGTCCAGGACCAAGGGGCAGCTGAGGGCAGCTTGCTCCTGGGGGCAGATAGGGACCATTGTTAGGCTAGGGCGGGGGTTGGGAGGCCCTTAGGAAGCACAGGTATGCCCTGGGAAGCATGGGGCTTTGATCTTCCTATGAATAAGGTATCATCTCCTACAAAAGTTTATAGAAATTCTTTATTATAGACAAAAATAGACTCTCTTTTTTCCCCTGTTCTTGTGATCCCACTCTGATCTCTGCTCAGAGGGGAGGGAGTGACTTGTTCCCCACACCTCCCCTCTCCTTGCCATGCTGGGACCTGCAGCTTGGGTGGAGCTGGCAGGGCCTGATTTCCTTCAGGGCTCAACTGCTGATGCCTCCACACCCCTCACACGCCCATCTCTGCCATCTGCTCACATGCAAGGTCATCCCATGGGCCCATCCACTTAGCATAGCTGGCTAGGGGTGGGGGAAAGAGCAATGGCCCAGGCCAGTGTCCACTCTGATTCCTCAGGGAGGGTGCTGGCTCCTGGGTTGGGGCCAGGGGAAGTGAGGGCTGTGGGATGCTGGGAGGGGTGCAGTGTTGAGTGGGCTCTGAGCTTGTGGCTTTCCTTCATTTTCTCTGGCCTAGTAAAACTTTGGTGATGAAGGTGACAATGGCGCCTGCAGGCTGATCTGGGTCAAGCTCTGCAAAGAGGTGACACACATTTTCCCAGGGACTGCCGGGCTTCTTGGCCACGAAACCAAAGATCCTAGGGAGACAAAGTCAGGAAGGGGAGGGGCCTTTGCAACCCTTCCACAGGGGAATGTCCCTGGCTGTGGCTGGCCTGACTCATGCCAGTACCCTGTCCCTTAGAAGGATTTGGTTTGTGGGGGAGGCTTACTTGGAGGTGGTCCCGTCTGGGTTGGTCCATCTGCAATGAGAGAAGAATTGTGAAGCAGTGCAGCCCAGGATACAGCTACTGGAGCAGGGGCAAGGGCTGGGGAGGGTTTAGAGGGAGTGTCACCTGCGGTCTTGAGGGTCAGTGCTGGAGAAGGTGATGCTGCTCACTGGGTAATGGCGGCGAAAGAAAAGCCTGCAAGAAGTGGGTGGGGAAGGAAGGTTATATTCAGAAATCTGGGTCTCCCAGGGCTTTGCATTGGGATCCACAGGGCACACACACAGACTCACTTTCTTTGATTGTCTGTCAGAGTAATGCCCTGGGCTGAGACCTTGAAGTGGACAACAGCTGGTGTTGGGCGGGGGCTGCAACTCAGAGCTGCAGAGCTTGCCCTGGCCACAGCTTGGGGGCCAGTCAGTGACTCTGTCTCCACTGATGTCAGGTACAGCACACTGCATGCTGAGAGGGCAGGAAGTGGGTCAAGATGGGAGCACGAGGGCTGGAGCGGTGGCTCAGCAGTTATGGCGCCTGCCTTGCATGTGTGAGTACGTGAGTTCAAACCCCAGCACCACATACACAGCACAGTCTCAGAGAGGCAAGGACCACGTGAAAAACTAAAGTTGTTTCTCGCTTTCTCTATCTCTCTCACTGTCCCTCTCTCTTAAAAAAAAAAAGAAAGGAGTATGGCTCTTCCTGGTACCCAGGTCTTCTGTCACCCTCTAGTCTCTGACCCCAACAGCTCTTGCACTTCTCCCCAGCCAGCGCTGTCAAAGCTCACTAGAGTCACATAGGTGATGAGTTAGGCAGCTCCCAGATCACAGGAACACTAGGAAGAGATCTAAGGATCTGCATTCTCCTCACATCCCCATTATGATTCCCACATTCATAAGACTTGAGAACCTAGACTGGGGTCTCCCTTGCCTACCTTCTAACCAATACGGGGCTCCCCCACCTTCAGGGTTAAATGCATCTGCCAGCACCCGCCCCCATTCACAATGCTGCCCCACTTGGTGCTCAGAGAGAGGATGGGGAGAGGTCTCTACCAGCTCCCTGACGTAGGAGGTCTGCTGCCGTGCTCATGTTGGTTGGCGCTGGAGCCTCAGGAGTCTCTTCTATAGGATCTGAGAGAAAATGAGGGCCAACAGGGAAGTTTAGAAGGGAGAAGCATTCCCCAGTTGCTAGGGAACACCTTTTTTCTGTCCTCAGGGAAGGCAGGGACCTCTGGATTTTGCTTTTGGCTACAGGAGTGAGGAGATACGGGTAGCACCCACCTTTGCTGGGAATGCGCAGGCAGCAGGGCAGGGAGATGGGGGAGATGGAGTGCTGGGAGACCAGGGCGGACAAGCTGCCTGTGGGGAGGAGGTGAGAACAGTCCTATGATGCACTCGGGTACCCCAGCTTTCCCTTCCACCCTTCTGAGTTGCCTTGGAGGCTTCCCCTGGGCTCCTGCTTCTCACCAAAGTAGGGTTCACTGGGACAGCCCTTGATCTTCACCCCTTTGGGTCCAGTCTCAATGAGAAAATGGCGGACCAGCTGTTCCAAGGGGTCCCCTGAGATGAGGTGAGGGGAGAAAAAAATGCTTTACCAGATTCCAGGCTCCTCGCTGCTGCCCTAATGGGCCCTCTCCTGAGCAGCAGGTCTCCTCCCTCCCTCACTATAAAGTGTTCCCCCCTCTCTTTTTGCCTTTGCTGCTTCTCTCCCACTTCCCTCCAGCCTCCCTCAGCCTTGGTCATTCTATACCTTTCCAGGCCTGGGCGCTGGGTGGGGGTGTAGCCACCTTGAGGGCCAGTCCATAGGCCCCTTGGAATGAATGACTGTCCCTGATCAGGAAGGCCCCAGGGTCCTTGTCCTTCAGCAGGGCAATGGCTGCAAGGTAGGGGGTAGGGAGCAGCAGGGAGGAGAAATTTGCAGTGGCCTCACACACCCTTGTTCCCCTGTAAAGAAGCACTCCAGGGTTCTTTTGCTCTGATGGCCATGGGGGTGGTAGGAGTCTGGGGATAGAACTTCAGAGTTCACAGGAGCTTTGACAATGTTGAGTCTAACCTCCAGGAGCCCAAAGCCTAGACTCACCAGATGGTGAGATGCTCAGCTAAGAATAAATAAACTGAGACAAGAGAACCAAGGATGGGACTTCCAATCCAGGACAGACACCCTGGGGGTGGGGGCAAGCTGCTTCTCACCTTGGTCGCGTGACAGGTGTGGCTTGTACCAGAACTTCGATGTATCCTGGACAAACTTGACGTTGCTTTGGTTCTCTTGTGTAGGGGGCTCTAGGACACAGAGAGGCTAAATTCAGACCCCAGTGCACCTTAATGCCCCTCTCTGGGAGAATGGGCTATTAAGGTCACCCCACCTGTTCTCAAGGCCCTTATACCTGGGGGTTGGGTGCTATTATCTGGGAGTGGGGGTGCGAAGGTGACATGGTGACTGGTGCCTCTGGTTGGTGGTGATGACTGCTCTAGGCCCCAGGGTCCTGGCTGTTGCCCAGGTCCCTGCAAGTGGCGTTTCTCAGGCAGTGGAGGCTGAGTGGAGCCGTTGGTATCATAAGATGCAGCAAGGGGGAAGGCAGGTGTGGGTGAGCTTTGAGGTGGCTCTGGGTTGGCCACAAGCCAGGGCATCTGAGTAGGCACAGGGGTGAGAGGAGACCCATCTGGGCTGTCTGGGGGGCCTCGAGGGCCCTGCCAGGGGGCATGGCGGAGACCAGGCAGTGTAGTGGGCACAGGGCCCCGAGGACTGGCACTGTCTGAGTGTCCCCCTGGGCTTCTTTCCTGAGGCCAGTCATTGGGTGAGCTGGGTGAGGAGGCTGGGGAGAAGGGGGTAGGACTCTGAGGCTCAGGCCCACTTCTAGCTGGCAGCTCAGGAGCCTTTTCAGTGCCTCTTTGGGAAACAGGGGGCAGGGCCTCGCCAGGACTCAGTCTCTGAGTTGGTGCCAAGGTGGGGGACCTGGTGTCCTGTCGTCGGGTGCTGCTGGGTGGAAGGGCAGATGGTCAGTAGAGCCCCTGCTTTGAGCTGCCACAACCCAGAATTACCTGCCTGAGCAGCCCCAGCCCCTCTGCCTACCTTTCCTTGCCCTGGACTGGGCTGCTGGTATGCAGGGGTGTAGAGGGACCAGACATCTCTGAAGAGGCACTGCATTGGGCATCTCGGGGAGACCGAGGCAGTGTGCTATGCCCACTGGGGCCCTCCCTCCAGGACACTGACTCAGGCGACTCCACTGTGAAGGAAAGGACTGTGAGCAGGATCCAGCTCTTCTGTCTGGCTGAGTTCTTTCTTATCCTGTGGTCCCTTGGCTTCCCCAGCATCTTTCAGAACCTTCCTCTACCCTGTGCACCCCATTCCAGTGCCCTCACCTGTAGATGCCACAGGTCCTGCTGAGGCCAAGTGCCCGGGCATTGGGTACTTATCGCCTTCCTCTTCTGCAGGGATCTCATAGCTTAGCTTCCTGGATTGTGGGTAAGGTGCGCTGCCTGGGGAGATGGAGCCAGCCCGTGGAGAGTGGGCACTAGGGCTGGGATACCCTCTGCCTTCGCCTGGAGATCCACATCTGTGAGGCACCCGGCCATATGCTGGGCAGTAACTGGGAACTGCTCCTCCATAGCCATAGGTCACCAGGGCAGGGTACCCTGGATGCCCATACCTGCCTTCTGGACACATGGCGTAGGAGCAGCCCTCATGCCCTTCCTCGCCTGCCTTGTGTGGCTTCAGGCAGCCGTAGTCAGGCATTGGGGCATGGTGATGCCCACAGGAAGGCACCAACAGGGGCAGTGGGTGCCCAGGGCGCACTGGGTGCAGGAGAGCTTTGCCAGCCTCACTGGTCCACCCCTCTCCAGCCTCCCTTTCTAGTCGCAGTCCGTACAGGGCTGCCGTGGGCAGTGCCAGCTTCTCCTCACATGCTGGGCATGAGCATAAAGCAGGTACCCCAGGGTCCTCCAGGATCACCACCTCCCGGTAGCCTGGAGAGCGGAAGCCAAAGTCCCCGTTGGCTGGTTTCCCCAGCTCAGGTGGGTAGGGGTATGGCCCCTCGGACAGTGATCGGCAGAGGCGCCTCTTCTCCACAGAGGCCTCGGCATAGCCCTGGGGGTGTCCCTCATAGCCCCCGTAGGGCAGCCGCCGCCTCTCCAGGGTTCCCTCTGGTCGGTAGTAGCCCCCATTGGGGATCCCGCAGGGTTCCCGGTAGCCCTGGCGGCAGGAGCAGTGGCGGCTGAGGCCAGGCCTGTGGCCTGAGTACATTCCAAGGTGGGGGCCTCCGCCCACGGGGGGCTGCTCTTCATCGTCTAGGATGGCTGTCTCACGCCCAGCCCCCCGGCCCCCACTGGTCACTCCACAGCCTCCCAGGAGGCGATCGAGCTCTTGCCGTTCTGCAGCTGATGGGGGTGGCCGAGCAGGGGACTCAGCAGTTGGCTCTGTGGTCAGTGTGGATGAATGACCAGAGTCGCTGCTGACAGAGAGCACAGGGGGTGGGGGAGGCTCTGGAGAGGGTGCTGGTGGGCTCCGGCGGGGGACACGCTGCACCTGAGCATAAGGACTGCCGTCCAGGGGACCCTGTGTGTGGGCCAATGCGCCTGGGTGGGGAAGAGGGAGAGCGGTGATGAGCAGGAGGGTGCTGGAGACAGCAGCTGTCTTGGGGGTGGGTTCTGCCTAAAAAGAAGGTGTGCGCCTCTCCTCCCTGCTCCCACACAACCCTGGCCCCAGGGCTGCCCTGCACACCGTCCACACTGTCCTCATGGTGCTGGTTGAAGTTCTCGTAAGAGTCCCAGCGCACCGCGGGCTCTGTGGTGTTGTAGTCCACAGAGACCGAGGGGTCATTCCGCGGGATGTTGCCTGAGGAAAGGCCATGAAGGTCTTGAGGATCAGGGGACATACAAACTTCAGCCCCTCACCCAAGCCCACAATCCTACCTTTGATCTTCTCGGGGCTGGAGGAGAAGACAAACTCCACCGAGGCCTGGAAGGGGAACCTCTCATCTGTGGGGAGTGAACAGCGAAAGAGCAGGCCCCTGCTCACACCACCCTCTTCCGCCCCGTCCATCTGACTGCCCTCCTGTGGCTCCAGCCCCTAGCCACTCACCTGCCCAGGCCTCATCCAGCTGGTCCTTGGGGAAGGTGAGCCGTGGTCCGTGGATGGTGCATGTGTGGAACTGGACTCGGAACACAAGGGTCCGGTCTGTCCCTCGGCCACCCTTATGATAGCAGGTTACCTGGGGGAAGGCAAGAGGGGTCAGGTCTTCAAATCCATACCCTGGGGAATGCCTGGTCACAGCTTCCACCATGCCTTAACCTCAAGGCAACTTCTCCATCTAGGGGACTTCCTTTCTGCTCTCTAATCCGTCTTGAACTGATGACTCATTAGGTGACTATGCAGCTGACAGGGCTGCCCCCACCTCCCCTGCCCACAACCACAACACTAGGACTCTCCTTGTTGCTAGAATCCCCTCACCATGACGTCGCCTTTGAGAAGGAGGGCTGGCTCCAGGCTGATGCAAAGTTGCTGGGGACCAGGACCTGCAATGTGACTGTGGGGCGGAGAGAAGGTAGAGCTGTGTCAGAGTCACCCCAGGCTGCACAGGGGTGGGCATGCACAGTCTGGAGGAGCTGGTAGGTCAGAGCCGGCCCTGAGGGAAACCTCAGCTAAGCCTCAAGCTCCCCACATTGATAAAACATGGAAAAAAGAGTGTATGTATAAAAATAAAAATTTGGGCTGGTCCTAAAAAAAAAAAAAGCTCTCCATCTATAAAATGGGTTCTCTCATGGTATTTGTTCTCAGTTGCAGTTGTTGGAGCTGGAAGCCCAGGCCTGGGAAGGCTGGAGATTCAGGAATCCAGGGAGCAGGGGAGGGGAAGCAAGCCCTGCATGCAGGTGTCAAGGGCCGGGAAACAGCACTCACTAGACTCCAGATGTGTAGACGAGCTGCATGGACTGGTATATTTTGAGGAAGGGCTGGAAACCTGGAGGGGCATTGGATTAGGCATATAAGGGATGCTGAGTAGAAAGGGATGGGAAGTGGCCCTCCCCATAAGGGACAAGTCAGGGTTCTCACCTGTGCTGGGTTCAAAGGCTGGCAGCATGGGCACAAGCACATAGTGCAGGAAGAGAGGGCTGCTGTTCATTCTGATGGAGCCAGACAGCAGCCCACTGAAGTAGCTGATATATCTAGTGGGGGAGTATCAAGGAGAATATAAGCCCCTTCCTCTAGAGCGCTCCGTGTAGCATTTCAACTATGCATATCCTCCACCCAACTTTGGAAGGCCTGCCCTTCTTTGCACTTCCCTCCCATCTTCCAGCTTACTAGAAAGTTCTCCTTGCATCTAACCTCAAACTCTCTTGCTGCCTCAAAGGTTCCCTCTTGCTGTTCCCTCTACCTAAAGTGCTCTTCTCCTAGATCTCTGCTTCGTGGTAAAAGGTAGGTCATGGCTGCCCTGCCCATCTCGTATCACAGGTCTCAGCTTCATTTTCTTCATAGAACTTATCATCATCTAAAATGATCAGTTACTTGGGGCTGGAGCGGTGACTCAGCGGTTACGGGCTTGCCTGGCAAGCACGAGGACCCGGGTTCAAACCCCAGCACCACGTACACAACTAAGTGTTGGAGCAACTAAGGCCATGTGAAAAACTAAATAAAGTTGCTTCTCTCTTCTCTGTCTCTCTCGCTGTCCCTCTCTCTTTAAAAAAAAAAAAGATTAAAATGATCAGTTACTTCTATTTATTCACAGGCTTATTGCCTTCCACTCCACTAGCATGTAAGCTCCATGAGAGCAGGGACCTGGTTTGTTCCGAATTGTCAGTACTCCTAGCACAGTGCCTGCCATAGAGGAGTGGCCCAATTAAGGGGTGTTACATGAATAAGAGAATCTGGCCCATTCCCACCCAGGCTGCTCACCGGCGCTGGGAGGGCTGCAGTTCTGTGGCCACCTTGTCCTCGCAGAATTTTCGCATGGTAAGAGTAGCCAGTGCCTGGTCTGCCCTGGGGAGAACAGGCCAGTGTTGGGGATGAGGGGCTGGTCTCCATTCTGGCCTCTCATCCCTAAACCCCAATGAAGGAAGACAGACGTGATTCCCACAGTCTAGTGGAAGCCAGAGTACGTGATCAAGAGAACTAGCAGCACCATAGAATAGTCACTTTATTAGTTGTTGGGCCTTAGAAAATTGTTCCCTGGACTTTACTTTCCTCATCTGTAAAATGAGGCAGTAAGATCACATTGTGGGTTGAGTCATATCCTCCCCAAAGGTATGTACCTCAGAATGTGACCTTATTTGGAAACAGGGTCACTGCAGATGTAATTAGTTAAGATGAGATCATGCAGGAGTAGAGTGGGCCATTAATCCAATGTGACTGGTCCTTAGAAGAAGAGAAGAGGAGACACACAGACACAGACACACACCATGAGAAGACAGAGGCAGAGGTTGGAGTGAAGCAGCTGCTAGCTCAGGAATGCCAAGGATTACCGGCCACCACCAGAAGCTAGAACAAGGCAGGGAAAAATTGTACCCAGATTCACCTTGATTTTGGATTTCTAGTCTTTAGAACTACGAGACAATAAAGTTTTAAATTTTAAGCTATCCAGTCTCTGACACTTTGTTATAGTAGCCACAGGAAACTAATAGAGATCATCTGCTGGAGACTGTAGTGATATACAAGTAATAAAAGGAGGGCAAACAACACAGTTACAGTGAGGGACTCTCTGAACAAAGAGTTGAGTTCATATAGAGCCAGCTGAGGGAGGGCCATGGGGAAAGGGGCTGTTCAGGTGCTGGGGTCCTCACCCTGCAGAGATCTTGCTGTAGTGCATATAGGCAGATACGATGACTCCAAGCTTGCCCTTATTCCCCTGAGAGACAGAGAGACAGGGATAGAGGGCCTTTTTGGGCCCCCAGGCTGAGGGGGTCCCAGCTCTGTGACCTGAGGTTTCAGCCCACCTTGCAATACAGTACCACCACGTGCTGAGGGTCAGCACTGAGCCACGTCTCCATGGCTTTGCAGATGGAGCAAAGTTTGTCCAGAGGTGGGGCATGCAGCTCAGGCCAGCCAAAGTCCTGGACCTGGGAAGTTCAGGGGTGTATGTAACTGGGGGGAAGGCTACTAACAAAGACGGATGGGTGGGGCAGAAAACAGACAAGATTTATGAGTCTGGGACAAGGTTGGGAGCCTGTTGGTTGTCTGGACAGCCTCAGCATTTTCTGATACCTCTTGTACTACTTTTGGGGGGTATCTCAAATAATATCTCACATGGAGTGAAGTGGATGCCAATTGCTACTATTATTAACGCGGACGACGGGATCTTCTGGAGTGGGGTTGGTTCGATTTAATGACTGAGCAGATCGTTTTCCCTACCTTGGGGTTCAGGCGGGTAAGGTCATGCCTTTTCTCTGAAAGGTTGAAGAGCTGAAATGAAGGGGAGGCTTTAGATGGCAGTGACCTCAAACAGCGAAGCGTGATGGAGGTGGACCCCACAGTAAGTCCTTCGATTGCTAAGGCTGATCCATCTGTCACTGGCCTAGTTGGCTGCGTTCCAGGATTCAATTTTAGCTCCACTCCAGGCCCCACCCCTACACTCTGGCCCTGCCCCTGAGCCGTGCCTCAGGGATTGACGTCATGAGTAGACCCGCCCACGTGGACCTCTCAGCCCTCTCATTCGTGGACTTCGGCCAGCCCGTCCCTCACCAGGTATTTGTCACGGTGTTTGGACTGCAGCACGTGGGCCAGCTCGCGCAGGTGGCCCCGGTGTCGCTGCTCGTCTGGCCGAGCGGGGAAGGCGGCGGCCAAGATACGCTCCGTCACGTAGGTGAGGTCCAAGTCCCAGCGCCGCTCCATGAGTGGGTCCAGGCTGAAGCTCCTGCGGAGGGGCGAATCCGACGTAGGGTACCAAGAGTCGCTAGTGTGATGGGAGGGTGTCTGGAGACCGCAGATGACACCTGCTTGGGTCCGGAGTGCGGGTGATCCCGGAGGGAGAGTCCCATTTGGGGATGGGGGACTGTCTCCAGGAGCTTTGTTGTGGGGCACTGCCCTGGGATGAGGTGGGGGCTCGCAGAAAGGGCTAACGTGGACTCGCCCCTCCCCCGGCCCCGAGCCTTCACTCACCTGGGCAGAGTGCTGCGCTGCCTTGCGTGGTTCAGAGACTTGGTGGATCCCTGGTGGATGAAAAACTGTGTCTGGATATCCCTTTGGGCTCCCTCCTTAAGCTTTCTCATTCCAGAGTTCCATGCACTTTTGTCCTCGGGAAACCTAGGGTCTTTTTCCCAGTTACCCTTCCCCGCCCGCGCTCCCGCGCCCGCGCTCCCGCATCACCTTACCAGGTGCTCTATGCGCCTTACTGGGGCTGTGTTTCGCCGCTAGAGGGAGATGGGGAGGAAAAAGGAAGGGTTAGGACAGGGACAGGGACAGGGACTAGTCTGGACCTGGAAATAGTGAGAGGGGCAGACCTGGGTCCACTCTCTGGGCGAGGGGAATGGAGTTCAACCCCTATCAGGCCCAAGAGAAAAAGAACAGCAAGAGCTCATTTTTTCCCCTTTCCTGTCAGGGTGATCAATACCCACAACACTTCAATCTAGGTAACCTCCTGAGGGCCCTCTCCCAGGCCATCAGACCTCTGGGCACTGGGTCAGTGTCCTTGCCTTCCCTGCTCCATCTCAGAGCACACTCACCAGTTCCGCAGGGGGCAGAGCTTGACAGGAGGAAGTCACCTGGAAGAAGACCCAAGTAAGAGACTGAGCACCTGGTGAAATGGGCTCTCCTGGACTTGAGGATGGCCAACCCCTCAGTTTCAGCAAGAAGGTGGAGGGGCTGTTAGTGGATGGGCGCAATCTCCAGCTGAGGTTCCTCTATTTAAGGGAGCCTCCCTCTGGCTTCTCAGTCCCCCACCCCATAGGTCCCCCACTTGTTGTTCTTGGCTCTCAGCCCCCTGCCCAACAGACCCCCCATTCATCCAGCTGCAGGACAGGAGTTATATATAGAGTCATGCAGGCAGGCCATGGCCAGGGGCGGACACTGCCCTCTTTCACCAGGAGACCCCGCCCCTGGGCACACAGCTCCCCTAAGCCAGCTCTGAGGCTCTGGGACTCCCCCCAACATTCATTGCAGGGAAGACCAGGAAAACTCAGAGATGGAGCTGTCTCAGGTCCCCAGTGGACAGTGGATGCCATCTACAGCATGTGTGGAAAGACTCAATCTTTCCAGGACCCAAGACAAGACCCACCCATGCATCCTGAGGACCCTTCCCCAGAGGGAAGGCACAGCCCATCCGGCTGCCCAGTCTCTGCAGTCCAGCTCTCTCCTGACCCGCCCACCCCACCCTTCTTCTCCTCCTCTTCCCCGCCCCCCATCCTCTCGCCAGCTGCAGCCTGGGCATAGTACCAAGACAAACGCTGTCTCACTGTCCACTCCCTTGAGCCAGCCCTCCAGGGGCGGAGTAGGCTGGTTCTTAAAGGGCCCAGCACAGCTCCCCTGCCATCCAGGGGGGGATCACCAATGGTGGGATGGAGGGGTGGAAGGTGGATGCCAGTGTGGCTAGAGAAGCCTATCTGGGAAGGAGGAAAGAAGTCTAATGCCAATCCCACCACTGGGTAGAACCAGATACCTACCTTTGCTTCACATTTTCTGTGTGTGGCCACCTTGCAGACTAGAATGGGAAGGGGAGGAGAGGGGTTAGCAACGGCCTATGGGCCCTCTCTCATCTCCTAGACCCTGCAAATAGACCCTGGGACTTCAGGACTCCAGGTGTACTGGATTGCTAGGGGTAGGGTCTGAGGAAAGATCATGGCAGTGGGGTACTGCTGCCCAGGTTAGGGATAGGGGGATCAGGGGCCATGTTCTAGGGTAGATGGGAGTGAGGAGGAAGAGGGAGGGAAGCCCTCTAGTCACAGGCCAGGATGGGAAGGTAGTGTCCTGGGTTGGTGGGGAATGTACGTCATAGGGAGCCAGGGCTACTAAAGGGGGAACCAGCTGCCTCCTGGCTATCCTGGTGCCTAGTCAAGGAACAGCACACTACAGTTTATGTTTTATGTCAGTCCTTGGAGTTGTGTGCCACATTGGTGCTGGGTAGGGGGTGTCTTAGAGTCACAGGGCAGAGAGCCTCACCTCTGCAGGAGACACCTGTCCCATCGATGGTCACCTTACACACTGCACACACTGGAGCTTTCTTCCGGAAAGCCTTCTCTCGGAAGCTATGTGGCTCAGCTTTCCTAGGCTGTGGGTAGGGGACAGAGAGGTGTGAGCTCCCACTGGGCCCATCTCTGGGACTGGGCAGGGTCCTTGCCTTAGTGCTGCACCGGCTTCCTCCTTCCTCCATTCCCATCAAGCCCTCAGACTCCTAGGACACACTTGGTCACAACTATTTTCAGGCAGTCATGGGGCCTGTCCTCAGCAGTGCTTGGAATGTGACCCCTTGCATCACCTTCGCTGGGTCAACTCCTCCCCAAGGGATCACTTAGGCCCCTCACGTGGCCCTGCTATGTGATGCCCTCATTACTGCCAACCCAATCCCTAGGGCTTTCCTCCTGGTGGGGTGGGGGCGCTCTCTGACTCTCCTCCCGTCTTGCCCTCCTCAGATGGAGGCCTGTGTGCAGTGAGCAGCAGGGTCCAGATGTGCGTCACCCAGTCTGAGCCAAGCTGTCAGGAGTGGCCTCAGCCAGTCCTGCTCCCCTGTCCCCATGATCCAGGCAGCTGACCTGTCTCCCTCCCCCATGGTCAGAACAACATGTTTACTCTTTGTGCATTGAGGCGGCAGATAGCAATTGTGTAAGGAGGGGGAGGGAGAGGAATGACATGGGGGAGAGATGTGTAGCTGCTTTGCTGCCTCTGTCACTTGGGGTTCAAATGGGACTCAAGCATTGAATGAGGAGGGAGGGGGTAGACCAGATGCTCTGTCTGAACCCCTCCCACCCAGAAGTAAATGAGGCTGGATATGGGCTGTCTCTATGGCCCAGGCCTATATCAGAGCCATCCCAATGAAGGTTCCCGTTACAGCTCCCATCATTGGTTCACTTCTCGCATCCTGTCTGGGGACAGTTTGCCTCCTTGCTCCTTCTCTCTTCTCCCCATTTCTCCTCTGGAGTTCAATATTCTGCTCCCCTGCTCCCCTCACTGTCCTGCCTGCCCTGGTTCTATCTATGTTATCAAGAGGTTCTTCTGTGTCAAGATGAGAAGTAGGGAAAGGGAATGATGGGGACCCAGGAGCACCTCTGCTCTTTTGACTATCCTTGGAACTCTGCTGGAGCAACTTTGTGGGACCCATGAGGACACTTGGGTGTGCTTGGCAGCATTAACAGCACATATAGAGGGCCAGTGGAAAGCCAACCTCCAATTTAAAGCTCTCCCAAGACCTGTACTCCTCCCCGCCTTTCTTTGTCACCTCACACCCCATTTCCCCCAAACTTCCCAGACAAGGAAGGGGCCTAATATCTTAGCCCTGCTCTAAGGCTCCAGGATTGTGCCCAGCAAAGTGGGACTTCGGGGCTCAGTTTTGGGGACTAGAACCACTCCAGAGCTATCCCAGTTTCAGCAGCAAAGGGATAGAGAAGCCAAAACAGGCAGCAGGATCTACTCTAACCCAAACATCTGCTGCTCACCCTTAGCCCTTGCCACCCAAGGGGCAGAGGAACGAGGAGATACAGGGCAAGGGAGGGTTGAGGAAGCTGAAACTGGGAAGAGGGTCTGGTCTGAATCCCGTCCCTCCCGCTCTGCTCCAACCTCCGCCCGCCCCACCTTTGCCCAGCTGGAGGGCACTCCTACCCTGCTGGTGGCCCGGCTGCTGTCCCTCCTCCCCAGGGCTCTGAGCAGCCTCTCCACAGGGCTGCTGGACTTCATGGTGTCCGGCTGACTGGGGTGCCGGCAGCGGGGCCTGAACAATGCTGGGGCCTGGCCGGGGGGCTTCCTGGAAGCGACCTGGCGGAGGCAGCCGCTTCCCTTGGGTGGAGGGTAGGCTGTCTGGCTGGTGTGAGGAGAAGCCTGGCCCTGGAAGTGGAGGGAAGTGCAGGCGGGAAGGGGGCAGGTCGCTGCTCCAGGAAGTGGGGGGGGGGAGGATGTGGGGGAGGCCAGGAGATCAGATTCCCAGGATCTACCCTGCTGGGAGTGTCAGCCCCCTCCTGCTCTGAAGCTGCCCCATACCCAGTGATCCACCCTATTTAGGGATCCGAAGGTCCTGAGATCCAGCCCTGAGATCAGCCCTTGGTGCGGTGGGGTGGGAATTCAGGTTTCAGGGCAGGGCTTAAGGGCCAGTGCGGAACAGTGTGTCCCAGCCAGCCTCCTGGCCTGAACTCTAGGATCCTCTGGGACTTCCTGTGGGAAGGCATCAGAACTGGGAACTACTACCCTGCAGCCCAGGATCCAGTATCCTTAGGGTCAGGGAAAATGGGTCTGAGGGCCAACTTCCTGCCTCAGTTTCACTAGATGTGAAGTATGAAAAGGAAAACACGCACAGTTGCCCTGGTAATCCAGACACTCTGTAATGCTAAGTTCCAGCTGGAATATTGCTCTGCCCACAGGAGGGATCCAAACTGCAGTCCAAGGCACGTGAAGGCCTTCTGAGGACCCCCGCCCCTGGCTGCTCTGCTCTAGACAGATCCCTCACTCCCCAGTCCCTGACTTTCAGGCTCCACCTCACAGATCCCAACCCTGCACCTAAGGCTCTCCACACCAGACCCCAGGCTTCTAAAGCTGAACACTCCCCAAGCCTGAGTACTACCTTCATGGCTCTTCTGGCTTGGCTCTCTTCCTCAGGACTTGAGTTTGTTCCTGGGCCTGAGGACTGGACAGGAGGCCCCCCTCTCAACACATACTCCACCCCACTTCAGGGCCTCCTGCCTCCCTCCTGGGAACATGGCCAACTTCCTGTCCCAGGAGTCAAGAGAAGGAGGTGGATGGGGCCTTGGGAAGGGGGACTAATCATCCTAAAACATAAGGGTTAATGGCCCAGGGGTCTTCAGCCCCAAGCCCTGGACAGCAACTCTTTGGACTGGCTGCAGTTGTCACTTGAAAAATGGAGCAAATGTGCCCCCTCCCATTTGCACGGTATTTACTGAATGTCCCAGCGCTCAGGCAACTCCCCCAGCTCTGGCTTCTCCCACAGGGGCCCTTCAGCTTCTCTCCTCCTCCCTCATGTCCTTCCAGATAGAGTGCTGGTACTGGCTCTGCAATATACCTCACCCGTGCTCAGCCCTGGCAGTGTCCCAAGGCATTCTAGGTCCCTAGCCAGGTGGGCAACTGGGCCTGGCATGGTCCAGCACTCAGCCCTGCTGGGGCAAGATGGGGCATTGTGGCTGGTGGGTGAGGGTGGTTTTTCTCTGTCCTGTTCTCTCCTCTGCCCCTATGGCAGATAGCCCTGATCAGGACTTCTCCAACATGTGACTTCCTACTCCTACTGCTTCCAGAGGGGCTGGAGGTCCCCTCAACTGGAACATATCCTCCTGACCCCCAAATCCTCACTGATCTTAGACACTACCTACTCAGGCCCAACAGAGAGGTGGTTGAGCAGTGACTGCAGTGAGAAGTGGGGCCTAAGTCCTGCTGGCCGGTCAGGATCCCTGTGGCTTTGAGTCCCTTCCCACCCTACAGAGCATCTCTGAAGAGAGATGAGGAAAGGACCTCTATGGGATTGCCTGGATGGCTGGGAAGACATCACCAGACCCCCCTGGATCCACACTGTCCTGCCTGGAACATTTCAAAACCTGCCTGCCTCTCCCCCAGTTGGGCCCCCTTTCACTCCAAAGCCTTGGGTTTGTTTGGAGAAACCCCTCCACCCACACCCGCCTTCCTGGAAATAGCTGTGGTTGGATGAGAGGCTGGGAGCTGGCCACCGAGGAGGGGTGAGGCCCAGGGAAGGAGAGGGAGGGAAGGCAGGGTGCATGGGTGTGTCCAGAGGGATCTGAGGGCTGATGCCTGGACTGAGGAGTCAAGTCAGCCATATCTGTGCCTGCTTTTTGCCTCAATGTCCCAGATGGGAAGGAGGAGCGTAAAACGCTCACATGCTCTGCCAGGCCAGGGCCCTTGCAAGCGCGCTGCCAGCTGCGCGGGTTGTGTACAACTTGTGCCTGGCGCTTGAGCGGCGGCGGGGGCGCGAGCAGTGCCTAACCGGACCGTGCAGCCGCCCTTGGTGGTGTGTGAGCCCGGGACGCGAGAAGGCGTGGCGACCCAAGACAGTGGGATTGCGGCCGCGCCCCGCCCCCTGGTCACCTTCAGGGCCCAACTACTCTAGCTGGCCGCGGCCCTGGGGCGCCCGCCGAGCTCCGCGCCCCCCGGCGGCCCCGCGCCCCCTGGCGCCCGCCCCCGGGACTGCCTGCGCGGCGTGACGCAGCGGCCGCCGCCCGCCCGCCGGTCCTCCTGCCCGGCCACTCACCTGCGGGGGGCGCCCGGCCGGGCGGGGGCGCGGCCGGGCGGGGCAGCAGCAGGGGGCGCCCCCGGGCCAGCCCATCCGGGCGGCCGCGCCGCGGGACGCGGAGGAGGCGGCGGCTGCGGGAGCGGGCGCTCGGCTGGCTCCCTCCCGCCCCCGCCGCGCCCTGCGCCCGCGGCCACCGCCTCCTCCCGCCCTCGCTGCTCCCCTCCTTCTCTCCGGGCTCCAATCCCCACGTTCCGCCCGCTCCCCGCCCCCGGCCGCCTCCTTTCTCCTTCTCCCCACCTTCTCCCGCGAACCTACACTCACAAAGAGCGGAGGGAAAGAGCGCGGGCTGGCAGAGGCCGGGGCCGGCGGAGCCTGGCAGACCGGAGACAGAGCAGGGGAGAGATCTGGAGAAAGACCGGCCCGAAAACGGGGCGGGTCGCTCTCAGAAGGGAGAGACCCGGACTTGGCGACACACAGCCCGAGAAGAGAAGCGCGGGAGCAGACTCAGAAGAAAAGGGATGGGAAGCAAGGGTGTGAGCCTGGAAGCCTCAGCGCCTCTCGGCCGGCCCTTCACCGGAGCGTGTGGGCGATCCCGCCTGACCCTTGTCAGGACCACCCGCGGCCTGGTGGGGGCGCCAGAAATCAGGTGAAGACACCTGGTGTTCCTGTGGCCCAGGTCCTGGATACAGCTCCCTGGCCCTCTGCTTTCTCCAAAAGGACTCAGAACTGAGGACTCCACAGAAGGTTCAAATGCCCCCCACCCCCAAGCAGCGCTGGTCACCCACCCGTTGCCCTGCTTAAGCTGGCCATCATTCCCACTCCCTAGGAGACTTCTGAGTTCTTCCTTACTTTTAACGCGCGTCCTAGACTTCCCAAGGAAAGTTCTTCCTGTAGTCTAACTTTATTTCCTTTTTCAGTGTCGGCATCTGGTACTGGATGGGAACTTCTGGTATTGAGCTCATTGGTCACAGAGCTGGTTTGAGTTGTGCCACTCTGGAGGGGAAGGATGAGATGGGTCTTCCTGAACCCCGTGAACCCGTTGTCATTCCTGATTCTTCAGTGTTCTTTAGCTGTGAGCATTCCTGACACTATTTCCCCCAGCTGTCACCCTCCCCACTGGGGTTTCCATGATGAAAACTGGAAAAGGGGGGTTTGAGAAGCCACTGCCCAGGGCTTGTTGTCCAGTACCTGCCCAAAGCAGTCATGCACCAACTCTGAGGCTGCTAGGCTTCCCTGTCTCTTCTCTCAACGGAGTCCTTTCTGTGCTCATCTTGTCTTTGGCAAGGCTGGGAAGTCTGGTTCTGATTACAAGGGGGTGGAGCACCTAATTCGAATCAGGCAGCTGGAATAGGCTGTGAAGCAGGGCATGGTGACAATGTGGGTCCCTCCAGAGACTGGAGTTTGGCAGGGGGTAGATGTGGTCAGGAGTGGGAAGCCTTGATCTTACTGCTCTTGGCTGTATTAGTATTCAGCAGGCAGCTTCAGAGGCCGTGGGTCTGGAGTGGGCAATGGGGAAGGAATGCTTGGGGAGGCACTGGGAGAGGCAGGAGTTAGGGGAAGAAGGGGAGCGTGGCAGGGATTGGAGGGTATTGGCAACGGGGCTGGCTGAAGGACATTTTGTGCATTTTGACAAGATTTAATTGTGCAATTGAGACACATTAAGTATGGAAATATGTTCCTTTCTTTGGAGGCTTCAGCTGCTCTTTCAACATCTCGCCTTCTCAGCCTTCCTCAGGGATTTTTGATTGGGCTCTGGGTTGCATGCTATGGAAGTAGGTTCTAATCTCTAAAGGCATAAGTAATTTGATTGGATCTGAGAGGTAGGTAGGTAGGGCTAAAATCTCACACTCCTACTGCCCTGCCAGTGAGAGGAACTTTTGAGGTTCTAAGGGATCACAAGCTGAACTCCCAGTTCAGGCATTTTACTCTCTACCTGGGGATGGAGGGGAAGGAGTCTGCAAGGAGGAAGCTGATGAGAAGTTGACAGTGGATTATACAGGACAGGAGGTAGCTTGGTGGGGTTCATGGAACTAGGCAGCCTCCCTGTTCTTCCCCCATAGTGGGGACTGAGCCTGGGGGTGCTCTATCACTGAGCTACTTCTGCAGTCATTCATATTCTATATTGAGTCAGGGTCTTGCTGAATTTTCAAGGCTGACCTGGAACTTGAAATCCTCCTGCCTCAGCCTCCTGAGTTGCTAGGATTACAGGCATGTGCCACTGCACCCAGGGAGGCAGGTGGATTACCAGCTCAGAGCCACAGTCAGAGGAAAGGGGAAGGGAAGGCGAGAAAAGCAGGCTGCTGCTGATAAAAGTGAAACAGGATTTCAGGAATACCTTCTGACCTCCCTCCATGCACGTTTTCTTACCTTGATTATGCAGGAGGCCCATCTTGGTACCCAAAGCTGAACTCCCTCTTCCAAGGTCTGGGGTGATCCCATGGCTGCTAAGTAGGTGTACTCAGGTCCTTGGGTTGGGGTGACTGTCGGAGGAGGGTTTTGAGGGTATGAGGATATCCTAACTGGAAGACGACTGGGTCAGGTCAGGAGAAGTACGCGGAGGGCTTGGGTTCTGGGAACCAGGAAAAGTGGGGGAAGGGGCAGAGCCAACTCCAGAGGCGGATCTCCTAGCGGAGGACAGAGGGTGTATTGTCCATCTGTGAGGTTGCTGCAGCTGGGCGTGGAGCAGCAGTCTAAACTTCTTTTTGGGGAGGCGGGAGGGTGAGGGGATTGAAAGGCAAGCCCCCCGCCCCCCACTTTACTTGTGGCACTGGGGCTACGCTGATTGCTGAGAAACCAGTTTTTTTTTTTTGACAATTACTACTTCTCTAGAGCAGATGCGTAGCCCTTACACTTCTTGAGAAACCAGATGCTGTGAGCTCATAGCACTCCAGGTGATGACAATATGAACTGGGACTCTCATTGCCTTGGGATCCAGAACGCAGTGCTTGGTTCTATTAAAAGAAACTAGGCTGTGCCCTTGAGTACACGTGCCATCCAGCCTAATGTCCACTTTGTCATGCAGGATGCCCCTTCTGCATTGTCCCCACTGACAGCTCAAGACTTACAGGAGGTCAGGAGTTAGGGATGATTAGGGGACGGTTGATGATGTGACCATCAGTCATGCCAGTCAAGTTTTAGTCGCCTCTTGGGGCACAGTCTGGGGTTTCCTACACTTTGTTCAATAGAAGTCTCTTTTGATAAGCCTTTCCTCCTACCCACCTGTCCATTTTTACCCAGACCTCTGTTCATACCTGGAGTAACTCAAAAGGAAGCCTGGAACCTGAGATAGGCTCCAAGGTAGAGTTGCAATGAGGACCACCACCGTACAGGTTTAACTGGTGGCTGGGCAGGAGGGACATCTTTGTCTCCCTACCGAACACCACACTTCAATGGCTTTCTTGTCACAGCTCACCGAGACTATCATTCTTCCTCTCTGCCAGTTTTGGAGAATAGTGATCAATGGATTTGCTGGGAACTTGAGAACGCAGCTGTCTGATTGGCTGGCAAAGTTACTGTGTTCCCAACTTGCCTTGTACCCCTCCTTTCACTTGGCTCAGTCCCCAAACTGGACTGGTTTCCTGGGCTCCTGTGTCCCACCCCTGCCCCCACCCACCCTGTGACCTCAAAGATTCTGTCACCAACCTGGCCCCTCTCCTGCCTTGCAACAATGACAAGCCTGTCCTTAACTGTTTGGAAAATTCCCATTAAATCTTAGATAGGATTCAGGAGCAGCCTGCCATCCATAACTGCAGTCACCACAGTGGAGCAGCTTGGCCTGGAGGACTGCTTAATTGAGGGTAGGACCTTAAGGAGGTACTACCCCAAGGACATGATCACATGACCAAAACAAGCAGCACAGGACTATAGGTATGCTCCAGCAATACAAATTAACAAGCAGAAGTGCTGGAGAGGGAGCTAGGATGCAAATACCCAGTTCTCAGAGATGGCAAGAAAAGAGGGGCAGGTGGTCACCAGAGAATTCAATAAAAGCATGAGTGGAGTATGTCAAAAGAATTTCAGCATTAAAGTGAACTTTAAAGATCAGATTTATTTGGAGAAAACAAAAAACCCATAACCCAAAGGATGGGATTTTACATCTCAAGACATCTTCCAGGTATTAAGTCTACAGATTACAAATCATTTTCATAGAAGATATTTTTGTACAAATTTTTACATGTATTCAGGATGGGACATAAATCAACCCCCATTTCTATTTTAACAGGGGGTAGGGTTGGATAGTGGGACAAAACAGCACTTTTTTGGATATAATTATTTGGGAGTAGACACGAAGAAGGCGAACTCCATACCTTTTCATTATCTACCATCAATGGTGTCAAAAACCTGTTTGACCTGGGGTATTTAAAAGCCCACTCCTAGTTACTAAGTCAATCCTGTCAATTACTTGAGGTTAATTCCCTGCATATGCCTTTTGCCCACTGGGTAAACGGTTCCTTATGCCCACTGCTGCAGCACACAGACCAACATCCTGTGAGGCTGGTCAGGCTCTAGACTTCATCTGAAGGCATAAGGGCTTGCAAACAAGAGCCCAAAGTGCCTCAAAATCTGTCTGCATGCACCAATACTGCCCATGATGGGGAAGGAGGCCATCTACCAAGCTGACCCATACAAAGGTGCACATAAAAAGACAAACTTAGCTACTGTGTTGTGAGAGAAACCAGGACCTTGTTAAATAGCTCTTTCCATTATCGTTTATTCTCTCAAATGAAGAAGAAAAAAAAACAAAAACAAAACCCCACCACACATGGCCTAGGCCACATTATAAATCCAAGCACTGGTGTGAGATTTCGGTGAAGAAACTTGTAAAAACCCCCGAGTCAAAGTCATAAGAAAGTTTTCCAATTTAACTGTCCCTGTTTACCCATCTTTATTCACCACTCAAGACCATCAATTCTAGACTAGTCTGATCTGTAAAAGGGGTAAAAGCAGCAGGAGCAGGCATGGAGGGAAGGAATGAGAATCAAAAGACATCAAGGAGCTGATTTGTTTGAGAAAAGCAGTGATTCCTCATATCACAGCTTCCAGTGGCTGAGATGTAAGATGCCTGAGAGAGTAGATCCGTGACTTAAATGGATTGCTTTTTGGGAGGTGAAAAGTAATATGAAGAACATAAGACAAAGAGTCTGAATTTTTAAAGCTTCAAGGTTTTAACAGAATGTAGATATATTTGAACTTTCAAAAAGGATAGCGATTAGAAAGGGCAAAACCAGGACACACAAAAGACTGGGAATTCCCGTGACCCTTAAATGCTTCCTGCTCCAGGAAATAATGTGTTTACCGGAGGTCACACCTACTACCCGGTGCAAAATAATCTATCACCTCCCAAAAGCTTCTTTTCAAATCACGATTTCCCCATTTATTTTGGTCCCCAAGCAGTCCTCTTCTTTAGTGGCCTGTAGACTCACTCCCAACTACCCCCCTGGGGGGTAAAAAAATAAAGGAATTTCCCCTAGGCTGGCCCCAGCAACTCAGAATTAAAATAAGAGGAAGGGCTGGCAGCCTCCTGGAGACTAAAACAATTTGAGAGACTAAATCTACCTTTCCAAGGATGGAAAATTTATTCAGATAGATAATGTTTGAGAATTCATATATGCCACAATAGGATAAGAATTAAAAGGTAGAAATCTCACTCTTCCTATACCTCCCTACTGCCCAACTGATCCAGACATTTAACCACTGTCATTACCATTTCTTCTAAATGGAGGCCCCTAGGCACTAATCACACAGGCAACTGCATGGTATTGTAAGAACACACCACAACTTTTCCATTAAAAAGCTGTAGTCTCTGTCTCTCTGGCTACATTGGCGATTCTCCGATAACTTCAATACTTTAAAGGCTGCAGCAGCATGCAAAAGAATTTCATTTCATTTTTTAAAAAAAAGTTAAGAAAGGTCTCCAGGAGATGGTGAGTTTTATTTTGTCTTGTCTGGATAGAGGTTTGATTTGCTCTCGAATGTTCCAGGGTGGAGAGACTAGGAGAAAGCACAGGATGTAGAGGTCTACTCAGTGTAGTCTTCTCCCTCATTTTCATCTTCACCATCCACAGAGAGCGCAGCGTACTTGCTTGCAGAACTGAACTTCTGTAACAGGTGAGAGACAAGATAACTAAGGCCTTGGGTGGCTACATCAAAACCAAGACAAAATGCTGACACTTTGGCAAATGGGGTGACTGTCAAGACTACACCCACTTGCTTGCTCATAGCATTTTCCAGCATAGTTGTCAGAAAGTGCCAGAAGCACATGTGTTCTGCCATATATCACCTTTACCCTGCAAGAGGCATGACAGCAGTGAAAGGAGACAAAGGGCAAAAAGCTCATTTCAAGGTCTTTCACTAGTCTGAACAAATATCAATCTCTTATTTCCAACCACTCTGCAGTCCCAAGATTAAAGGAGCCCAATGGCCAAAAGGAGCAGAGAAAACTGGGGGTGGGCCTTTAACACTTACAGAGGCTGGATTCTCCTCAGGTTTCTTTGGCTCAGGTGCAGATCTGGAGTCTTGATCCTTTTTGCTCTCTTTCCTGTAAGCATAAAAATCATATATTTGGGGGAGGGAACACTCCTAATACACATATGCAAGCATGTATTTTTTTTTTTTGAAGAGAGGGTGGGGAGAGGGAGAGAGGGAGAGGGAGAATAGCACCTCCCAAAATCAATCTTATTTAGTTTTTCATGTGGCTTTCTTTATTCTGACACTTTGTTACGTATGTGGTGCTGGGGTTCAAACCTGTGTCCTTGTGCATGCCAGGCGAGAACTGTAACCACCGAGCTACCACTCCAACCCAAGCATGCAGTTTTGATACAATGAACAGGTACATCCAGTTAACAGTTCATGGTATCTGCACACTATATTCTCTGAATGTAACTGTTTATTTTGGGTTAACTTTAATTTGTTCAGTGAGAGATCTGGCAGCATTTAGATAACCAAGAACTTAATTAAAAATTAAAAAGACCCATGCAGGGGCTGGAGTGGTGGCTCCAAGGTTACAGTGCGGTGCTTGCTTGGGATGCGCAAGTACTCGAGTTCAAATCACAGCACCATATACATAATGGAGTGTTGGAGCAACGAAAGCCACATGAAAAACTAAATAAAATTGATTCTCTCTCTGTCCCTCTCTCTTAAAAACAAACAAAAAAACCCATGCAGGGGCTAGAGCTAAAACCAAACCAAAGATTTGCAAACGACAAGAAAACAAGCATACCTGTCTGACTCCTTCCAGTGCTCTTTGTTCCCTCCATCTCCGGGACCACGGCTGGAGTTCCCAGTTTGGCCTTTTGAGACACTCATCCCATCTATTTTATTTTCGTCTGCTTGAGCAGATACGCAAAAACAAATCAAAGACAAGTGAAATAACCATTGTTCCTATCCTAGGTAGTTACCCTTCAGTTGAAAACTGTGCCCACACATACTACAGGAAATCAAACCTAAATCCAAGCTGGTTTTTGTCCCTAAAGCCGTTCTTCCTATGTCCCTTATGAGACATATACACTCAAACCTAGTAAGATACACTAAAAAGTCCCACTGGTTGGGCACAATGGCACAAGGATCCAAAGTTCAACATCATCCTGAGCAATTTAGTGAGGAATCCTGCCTCAAAATTAAAAAAAAGAAGTAAGGGGTAAGCTCAGTAAAGTACCTGAGATCAACCCCCCGTTTGGGGAAGAAAAAGAAACAAGTCCCTCTACAAGGTTTATAACATTTGAAAACCTAACTGGAAACAAGGACTATGATGTTCTATAGTAACTCTGTTCTTGCTGATGGTGACATTTCTTATCTGGATTGAATATGCTTTGAATATGTTAATTTCCATCTGATTATCCCCTTTCAAAGAAAGGTTTTACCAGAAAAGGGCAAGGCTGGACACTTTCTCAAAAGAAGCCATTTCTGCCCTCTACTGGCTGGAAAAGGTAGATTACTTAACACAAAGCTTCAACACAAAGCTTTCTGGGAAAGCAAGAAACAATGATCCGAGTTTCTTAATTCTTGGGGCTGAGGGTTTATCTGCATATCTTTTCATTTTTAGGCTTCTAGATGAAAACATACTACCCTAGGTATGGCCTTACCTTTTCTTGACGGTCCTTCCTCAGACGGCTGAGCTGGAACTACTTTCCCCCCACCACTAGAAGGGAAACAAGATCACAATCATCACTTGTTTCAGGGAAAGAACAGATAAAAATCTTATAATCACTTTGAAAATGCAGTAAGCTTTACAAAAAAAAACAAGAAGCCCCAGGCTTAATATTACAGAATATTAAATACAGGAAAGACAACAATGAAAGCAACAACCTGCTCACCAATTGCTACATACTTTAAAATCATTGCAATTACGCAAGGTTAGCAGTATAGTATTCTTTTTACAAATGAGGAAAGACAATGATCTAAGACTTCAGTGAAGTGATCTCTTATGGCCACACTTCCAATATGTGGTGGTGGAAAGACTGATTTAAAGCCACCCAAGTGATGATTGGCTTCAAAGTCCAGAAAATGGAACAACTGGCTCTTACGACCCAGTTCCAGTACACCAATGAATCCGAACTAAGAGAACCAAGATAACATAACTTATCACACACTACAGGAGGCCAACATCCCAAGGGCATTTTCCATCATTGTATTACATTATTATTCCAGGCTAAGCAGCTGCTGTTTCAAGCTGACTCACCTTGTGGGGGATTGCTGCTCTGTGTCTGAGCTCTGAGATCGAGCAGGAGGGTTAGAACTTCGCTTCACCCAAGCATTTTCCTTTGGTGGAGGGGCTGGCATTACCTTTAGAGGCTGATCAGGTTTGGGAGGCTTAGAAGTTGGAGAGTGACAGTCTTCCTCCTTATTGAGTGTTTCATTTTCTAGAGACTTCTCACTCTCTCTCCTTCGTGCATCTGTGAAGTCAAGAGTGGGAAGATCAAATTATGAGAGACAGACACCCAAACTACTTATTGCCCTAGCATCTACTAGGATCGCAAAAGGATAGAAAATGGTCCACACCCACATTTAATTCTTCCCATCATCATTCTTAGATGAAGATCCTAATTTGGCTCCTAATAAATAGAATTATCCCTAAACTAGTAGTTCCCAAATATAATTTTGAGAAAAACGCTTTATTGATACAGAGAATAGGAAAAATAATGACTATGTATGCAACTTAAATAGCTATTTGCTGGGCGTGGTGGAGCACATCTGTGTAATACCAGCAACTTGGGATGCTGAGATAGGAGGTATCAAGTTTGAGGATAGCCTCATTAATTCAGCAAGAATCCATCTCAAAATTAAAAAGATTAAAAAAATACCTAGAGATGTAGTAGCTCAGTGGTAAAGCTCCCGTGTTCAATTCCTAGTACCGCCACCCATAAAAAAACAAAAACCAAAGCTATCTATCTGTTTTTTCCCCTAGAGGACTAAATGTGTATTATTTTTTAAAAAGAGATAATAAACTTTGCTTTTTCATCTGGGTCTTGTTTATCTGACACTTAGTTGAGGTTTATTTATTTATTTTTGAACTGGGGCTCGAACCCAGGACATGGTGAATGCTATGCAAGCGCTTTGCCACTGAGCTACATCCCATCTCCTGACACTTAGTTGAATACATGGTGCTGGGGTTTGAACCCTGGTGCCAAGCAAGCACTGTAACAGCTGAGCTACCATTACAGTCCCTGAATAAAAATTCTTTATTTTTTTTGAAAGAGAAAGGGACAGTGGGGGGAGGGGGCGGCAGCGGGGAAAATCCCTGTAATTTTTCATATGGCTTTCATTGCTCCGACATACTTCGCAATGAATGTGGTGGTGCTGGATCTTCGTGCATACTAGGCAAGTACTGTAACTGCTGAGCCACCACCGCACCAGCCCCCAAAAGCCCATAATTGTAAAATAAAGAACACTGGGGCTGGAGCTGGAATGGTGGCTCAGTGGTTACAGTGCTTGCAATAACATGAGAGGATGGGTATTCAAACCCCAGCACCATGTATACAACAAAGTGTCAGAGCAAGGACAACCAGCTAAAAACTAAATAAAATTGATTCTTTCTCTCTCAAAAAATTAAATAAACAAAGAATTATGGCTTTTGTATATTTTTAATGTTAGAATGGCTCTATGGGAAGAATGGCATGTAGCAATCACTGCTTCCTTCCAAATCAGAAGCTTGACACACATGTGGTCTGACATAACTGCCCTTCACGTATTAATGAAAATCAGAGCATACAGAGGTAAGGGTGTGCTTGTGCATCTGTTTTCTTTTTTTTTTTTTAAAGAAAGAGGGGACAGTGAGAGAGGAGAGAGAGAGAAGCAGTTTTTAAATTTAATTTTTCATGTCACTTTCATTCCTTGGACACTTCATTGTGTATGTGGTGCTGGGGTCCGAACCTGTGTACTGGCTCATGCCAGGCAAGCACCATAATCACTGAGCCACTGCTGCAGACCCGTATATGTCTGTTTTAAAGGGCAGTGTTTCTTTAAATCCAGAAGGCTGTTTTGTTAGTATGCTTACACATTTTAAATGCAAGCTCTATAGAAGTAGATATACGAATGAACCCAATAGTATCACACTTCTATCTAGCCACAAAAAGGCATTACAGCAGGGCACAATGGTGTATGCCTGTAACCCCTGTGACTTGGGAGCCTGAGCCAAGAAGATTACCAAGTTTGAGTCAAGCCTCAGCAATGTGGTGAGACCCTGTCTCAAAATAGAAAAAAAATTTAAAGGGCTAGGGACGTAGCTCAGTGGTAAGAGTGCCCCTGGGTTTAATCCCCAGTACTAAAAAGGCAGGGAATGGAAGGGGGATGCATTATACACTGAGAAACTACCATGTGAATCACTTCCAGAAAACTCCCGCAACACTTGAATTTCCAAATCATTTCAGTCTGAAACCATGTTTTGGAATGCTTAAACACATCAGTTTAGAAGTGAGGAGAGGGGGCTGGGGATGTGGCTCTCATGTTGCCTAGCATGCAGAAGGTCCTGGTTTGATCCCCAGCACTGTGAGGGAGGAAGGTGTGTGTGGGGGGGTGGAGAGACCTAAAAGAACACTAGGATCACAGCAAGAGAAGGGAAAGGAAGTGCTCTAACTGAATCAAGATTTTTCTAAAACACTAAAAGTGTAAGAAATCAGCCATCAGTGAAAAATAATAAGGACTAGCCCTGGAGAACAATTTTCTTGTGTTACAATAATTATATACAACATGAAAAAATGCTGGCCCTTGGGAATAGCTCACACAGATTCCATCCAGGCCTACAACTGCTCTAAATAAATAAAACATATCACAGGGACCAATCTAATGTTTAGGCATATTCTTTAGTGGCAGATCATCTATGTTTATTCTGGTACCCTATTCCTCAGATTTTTTCAGAGCAAGATGTATGAAAGTCAGGTCAGTTGGTGCAACTCAAAAGAGTTCAACTGAATTTAATAATGCAAAGTCTTTGCATCTTTTGGATATGGAAGGTCATTAAAAACAGCAATAATGGGGCTTGAGCACTGGCTCAGTGGTTAGAGAGCCTGTCTGGCATGTGCAAGGACCTGGATTCAAAACCCAGCACCACATACACAACTGAGTGTCAGAGCAATGAAGACCAGATGAAAAACTATTAAATAAAGTTGATTCCCTCTTTAAACAACAACAACCCCCCCACCCAACAGCAATGATATGATACCCACCCTGGTCTGACTTACTTCTGCCAGATGTGGCTGAGGTTCCAGTCTGCGATGACTCGCTTCCTGTCCTCGACCGTTCCCGTTCCTGAGTTTCTTCACTTCGCCAGCTTGGGTGTCTGCACAAAAGATATTTAATAAAAAAATACATTGTGTCCAGCTCAACAAAGAATCAATGATTATTTGAGGACATTTGCTTTGTTTATTGGTATGTGTGTACATCTATCTGTTTCAAACTTTATGAAAGCTCTAAATACTTCATCAAGAATCAATAAGGTTAAGAACATCCTCCTCCATCATCTCCAACATCAACAGCTTCTTTTATTAACACAATCATACAAGCCATTCATAACAGAGCCTAGCTTTTCAAAACTACATTATAGTTTCTGCCCTACTATATATAGTGCCACTTTTAAAATAAATACCTGTGTAATGATTTCCTTACTATCCTGAATTAACATTTGGATTATATAACCATAAATATACACAAACACAAGTAAATATAAATTATGAATTCCAAGCCTATACTCAAAACATTTTTTTTTTTTTTTTTGAAGAGAGAGGGACAGTAAGAGAGTAAGAGAGAGTGAGAGAGACAGAGAGAGAATCAATTTTATTTATTTTTTCATGTGAGTTTCGTTTCTCCAACACTTGGTTGTGTATGTGATGGGGTTTGAACTTGCGTCCTTGGGCATGCCAGGCAAGCACCACAAGCACCGTAACTGCTGAACCACCACTCCAGCCCCATCAAAACATTTTCTGTTCCAACCCCAATAACTTGAAATGAGGTAAAAGTAATTTTTATTGCTCTCATATAGCATCATCTCTGTAGGTGATGCAGAAATTTCTGGATTTTACTTATTGCACCATAGGATTTTATTCTATACATGAAAGAAGGGGATGGCAATTATTGTTTCTTTCTTGTACTAAAATTCATCTACAAAAATAGGCACAGGCCATCATGTACTCACTTTTGTATCTAACTGCCACCAATTTATATCTGAGACAGATATAGTGGTCTTTTTTATTATGCAGTACAGGGCACTCTCTAATGTATGAAACTGTCACACTGCAGACTGCCTAATGCCCCAGAGCCCACTGAAACTTAACAGCGACAACCAAAATGAACCACACAAATTTCCCACATGTACACATTAAGCAGAAATGAGAGGATCAATAGGACATCTGTAACTGAAGATATAACCTCATTGGAACTGGGGATGCAGCTCAGTGGTGGAATGTTTCCCTAGCATGAGTGAGGCCCTAGGTTGAAAGCCCAATACCAAAACCAAACCAAACCAAACCACCTTACCTCTCCCTAGGCCGCCGTTCTAGTTTTGGCTCATCCAACTGGCGCTGCAATTTCTCCTGCTCCTTCTGTAGTCGTTCTTCGACTTCTCTTTCTCTAGCAGCTGTGTCAACAGGTTTTGCCCCTCCAAAGATGGAAGCTGCTCGACTGGACTGGGAGGTACTAGCAGAGGAATCATCTTCCTTAGGAGTACTCCGAGGCTTTAGATTCAATTTGGGTCTTTGTGGGGGACCTAAGTTAAATGAAACTCTAAGTAATAGTTTTCCAAATCATCAGAAGCTAATAGCTGAAAGTCATATTCCCAGACATAGCTCTTATAAAATTCTACATGGGCTTCAATTTAGTGGCTCAGCCAATCCAGCAGAGAATGGGAGATCAGAAAACGGGTAGCTTAAACATCAAGTTCCATTATTCTTTCCTGTACCACACCATGACACAGACTGTAGGAACTGCCAAAAAATGATACAAATCTAAGCAGTAAATTAATCATTTTATCATGCTTACTTTTTTTTAAGAGAGAGGGACAGTGAAAGAGAGTGAAAAGAGAGAGAGAAAATTAATTTTATTCAGTTTTTCATGTGTCCTTCCTTGCTCCAAGACTTAGTTGTGTACGTGGTGCTGGGGTTTGAACTTGCGTTACTTGCGCGTGCCAGGCAAGTGCCGCAACCACTGAGCCACCACTCCAGCCCTCATGCTTACTTTTACTTGGGAAGAAATTTTCAGTCACAATAAATAGACAAAATTATCTTGAGTTCAAGAATGGGTTGTGATCCTTTTTGATTCATAAGTGCGATGCCTGGGTGTTCATGCTGTTGGGTGAGATTTACCTCCCCCTAAACCATGTTACAACATTGGAACACTACCCATGTGACATGTGGGGGGAGGAGGGAAGAAAGGAGAAAAATAAAAAGGGCTGTGGAAGATAGGTATCTTTTGATAGTATCTTTTGATAGGTATAAGAAGAACTTTTCACAATCTAATAGGGAAGATTCATATAAACTGAGAGAAACAGATTTCTTCCCTGGTATCAATCAGAACACTTTTAAGGTATGATGGTGCATGCTTGTAATCTCAGTTATTTGGGAGGCTGAGGCAGGATGATTCTAAATTTGAGGCCAGACCCTGTCTCAAAATAAAAAAGGGCTGGGGAAGTAGTTCAGTGATAAAGTGCACCCAGAAACAATGAATTAAGAGGAAATGATGGATATAAAGCCTCAGGCAAAGTTCAAGACCAACACAAGATGTTAAATAATTAAAAAAAATTCTGAAGCACAAACCCTAGCCTTTCTTTCTTTTTTTAAAAAAATTTTATTTAGTTTTTCATGTAGCCTTTGTTGCTCTAACACTTGGTTGTGTATATGGTACTGGTGTTCAAACTTGGGTCCTTGCATATGTCAGGCAAGTGCTATAACCACTGAGACACCATTCCAGCCCATACCTTAGCCCTTCTGACAGCTATCACTAAAACATAAATGTAGAACATTTATTAATAATCTGATATACCTGTACATGTTTGAGAATAATTCTAGTTTTATTCTAATTAATTAATAAACACTAATTGCTGTGGCACAAGGCACTATAATTAGCAAAAACCATAGTTTTTAGCCCCACAGTGCCAGTTACTGGCAACGACACAATGCTTAATGCTTCACTTCTTTCCCTTGAGAAATGAATTTAATACCATTGATTTTAAGCACATTTATTTTTAAACAACTTTATTTTTAGTTGTTCACATAACCTTAGTTGCTCCAACACTTAGTTGTGTACGTGGTGCTGGGGTTTGAACCCGGGTCCTCGTGCTTGCCAGGCAAGCGCCGAAACCGCTGAGCCACCACTCCAGCCCTTAAGCATATTTATGAACTAGGATCACAACATAAGAATGTCTGACAGAGCTGAGCACAGTGGCACACACTTAAAATCCCAATGACTCAGGCTGGATTTCTAAATATGAACCCTACCAACATTTTGAGGATCAATACTTTATTAGTGCAGGTGAAACGTGTTTTTGCCACCTTTTTTTTTTTAGAGAGAGGGGGCAGTGAGAGAAAGAATCAATTTTATTTAGTTTTTCTAGCCTCTAGTTTGAGGCTAGAATGGGCAATGTAAAAAATAAAAACAAAGCTGGATGTGGTGGTGCACACCTGTAATCTCAGCAGCTTGGGAGGCTGAGGGAGGATGACTGTAAATTCAAAGTCAGCCTCAGCCACTTAGTGAGAGCATGTCTCAAAACTAAAACAAAACAAAACAAAACAACAAAACAAAACAAAACAAAACAAAACAAAAAAAAAAAAAAAACCACCAGCCTGGGATGTAGCATAGTGGTCAAGCACTCTTGGGTTCAATCCCCAGCACCACCACCACCACAAAAAAAAGTCGAACCAATGTTTTTTCAGTAAATTTTAACTTGCCTATAAGATGAAACAAATTAGACTTTGCTTTATTTCCATTATGTTGTCTTCATCCAATGTTTTAGTAGGCTCTGCAGTAATGCATAAATTGGGTTTCAAACCTACAGCAGGTACAAATAATTTATAACTGCAAATCTTCCAGTTTTCCTAGTGTATAAAAGAACAAGAAAATATTTACCTCTATCATCACGCCTATAATCATCCCGAGAATAATCATCTCTGGAGCTCCATGACCGATCGTCTCGTCTGTCATATCGGTCTTCATAACGGTCCCCACCTCCTCTGTAGTCATCATCCCTTCGGTACCCACTACCAAATGCTCTTCTGCCACTGCCTATCCTGGAATCATAGCCTGTAAATGCATTCCAAATTTTGGTCATCACATGGAGGGGAAAAAGGTAAAAAACCAAACAAAACAACAAAAACCCAAAAAAAGGGAGTTCTTGAAACAAAGTGCTTTAACATAATTACCTCTATCATAGTCCCTGCTGCCTCGATCATCATAGCGATCCCGGCCCCCGTATCGATCCATATCTCTACGTGGGCCATCACGATATCCATCCCGATACCCATCCCGATATCGGTCTGAATCGTAGCGATCTCGGTACTCTAGAGAAAAAAAAGAGACAGGTAATACCATTCCTTTTCTTTCATATTGTTAAGAGAAAGAAACAGGGCCTGGAATGCACGAGGATGCAGATTCAAACCCCACCAAGGGGTCAAGAGCTCCTGGTCACAGCTATCTCACCGTTTATAAAACAGGTGCTGGGGTTCAAGCCTGCTGACTTGCACATGCAAGGCAAGTGCCATTACCACTGAGCCACTGCTCCAGCCCATAGTTTTCTTAATATTTATTTTTCTTCAAAGAATTTTTTCAGTTAAAAAAATTTTACTAGGCTAACAATCTGGGGAATGGGATGGGGGACACAAAGATGTAAATATTTCTATATATCCCGTAATAAATTTCCAAAAAGATAAAAAGTCATAAAGACAAAGTCAGCAGTCAGACACAATTGTGCACACCTGTAATCCCAGGTACCTGGGAGGCTGAGGTAGGAGGATTATAAGTCTGAGGCCAGACTTGGGAACTTAGTGAGACCATCTCAGGTCAGGGGCAGGGGTGAAAAGGCTGGAGATGTAGTTCAGTGGTAGAGCATCTCTGGGTTCAACCCCCAGGACTTGGGGTGGGGGCAAGGGGAGTAAAGAAATTATTAGTGAAATACAATTGGAACTTTCTATACTCAATATCAAAGATTCAATAAAAAACTAGTTTAAAAAGTTGAGTGTGAATTTTAGAAAGAAAAAAAAAGTTGAGAATGGGGGCTGGAGTTTGCAGCTCAGTAGTTACAGTGCTTGCACATGAGTTCGAACCCCAGCACCATGTACACAAATCTTAGCATGGGAAAAAACATACCATAAATCTGAAAGGCAAACAATGGAGAAAAAAATGTGTGACATTAACTGTTAATCAACAATCTTTTAAGTAATAGAAACTAATAGGCTATCATTTTCTACTGAAAAAATAGCAAAGCTTAAATAAAGGGCAACATATGGGGTTGGTCAAATTTAGGAGTATAAGTTAATTCCAGCAACTGCTCATCACTGATTTAAAAACCAAGTTTCTCTGGGCTAACAATTCAATTTCTAAGAATTTATTATGAAGAAAAACTGATTTACAATAAAATACATGTGCAAAGACATTCACTGTAATATTGTTTATGCTAGTAGTGAAACTGCGAAGCGCTCAAGCTGTAAATCAAATAAATTATAGGACTCCTAGAGAAAGCAGCTACTAAAACAGAATATTTACTACATGTATTCATAACACATTTTGAAAATCTGTTTTATATTGGGGCTGGAGTGGTGGCTTTGTGGTTAGAGCACATGCCTACATGAGGACCCAAGTTCAAGCCCCAGCACCACATACACAACTAAGTGTCAGAAAAACGAAAGCAAGATGGAAAAATAAAACATTATCTTTCTCTCTTAAAAAAAAAATGTGGCAAATGAGGTATGAAAGAAAGCATTTATAGGGGCTGGAGCGGTGGCTCAGCGGTTTCGGCGCTTGCCTGGCAGGCACGAGGACCCCGGTTCAAACCCCAGCACCACGTACACAACTGAGTGTTGGAGCAACTAAGGCCATGTGAAAAACTAAATAAAGTTGTTTCTCTCTTTCTCTGTCTCTCTCACTGTCCCTCTCTCTTTAGAAAAAAAAAAAAAAAAAAAAAAAAAAGAAAGCATTTATAAAAGGGGTAGTTTGCCATTCAGCTCCAGCTGACTGCTGTCAAATCTTCCCATTTTCTATGATAAACTGGAAAGCAACATTTTAATATAACAAATCTCAAATTTTTAAATATGAACCCTACCAACATTTTGAGGGTCAATACTTTATCAGTGCAGGTGAAACATATTTTTGCCATCATTTTTTTTTTTTTGTAAAGAGAGCGGGACAGTGAGAGAAAGAATCAATTTTATTTAGTTTTTCACGAGGCTTTCGTTGTTCCGACACTTCATTGTGTACATGGTGCTGGAGTTTGAACCTACATCCTCAACACATGTCAGGTAAGTGCTGTAACTGCTGAGCCACTGCTCTAACCCCTCGCTATTGCCTTTTTTTTTTTTTTAAAGAAAGAGGGGACAGTGAGAGAGAGAGACAGAGAGAATCAAGTTTTATTTAGTTTTTCACATGGCTTTCCTTGCTCTGAGACTTGGTTGTGTACGTGGGTGCTGGGGTTTGAACTCGCGTACTTGCGCATGCTGGGCAAGTGCTGTAACCGCTGAGCCACCACTCCAGCCCCTCGCTATTGTCTTTTAAAGAAAAAATTCTTTCTGGAAAGCAAACAATCTTTTCTATATATCCAGACAAAATATTCTCTGGTATGTTAAATTCTATAAAATTAAAGAAAAGCTAACATTAGTAAAATAAGTATATACATAATGAGAATCTAAAACTGAACACACTCTCAAAATCAGCCATGTGTTCATTTTGAAATGTTTTTAATATTAGAGTGATATACTCAGTACTTGATTTTTATTTAGGTAATATGAAATTATTATAAGCTTGCCTTTTCTGAGAAAAAAGTTAAGAAGTGAAGCACAGTAACCAGGCATATACCTGTAATACCAGTGACTCGGGAGGTGAGGCCCTAAGCAACTCAGTGAGACCCTTTCTCAAAAAAAAAAAAAAAAAAAAGAGAGAGAGAGAGGCTGGGGATGTAGCACACTGTTTAAAGTGCCTCTGAGTTCAATACCCTGTTAAAAAAGAAAGAAAAAGCAGCACATTAATATGCTGCTGAGATTTAATATTATCACCTAGTATAATAATACCTTTGCCCCACGTTTGTATTTTTTCTGGCCTAATGTGAGCCTCTGTCCTCTGGGTGTAGTCTGGGACCTCTTACATCATATTAACTAAAAACTGACTTTGGGGCAGCTTTGTATAACAGCATACTCACTCTTCTTATTCACCCAGCTTTCTCTAAATTCCCTTAAGGCATCAGGTGAGAAAATAGTCATGTTGTGTGACTCAAAACAAAACAAACAAAAAAACCTGGAAAACAAAAAAAACAACCAGGGGGGCTGGAGCGATGGCTCAGCAGTTGGAGCGCTTGCCTGGCATGCACAAAGACCCGGGTTCAAACCCCAGCACCACATACACACCTAAGTGTTAGAGAAACAAAGGCCATTAAAAAAAAAAAAAAAAAAAAAAAGGATTCTTTCACTCTCTCTTTAGAAAACAAAAAATAAACAAACACAGGACTCTTGGTCCATCTGCTTTTTCAAGAGCCATTTCTTTCTATTAACAGAATCTCTTGCACAAATGCTGAAGCGAGACAGCTAGAGCAGTGGCTCAGCAGTATCATGCTTGCCTGGCAAGTGCAAGGACCCAGATTCAAACTCCAGTACCACATACACAACCAAGTGTCGGAGCAATGAAAACCAGATGAAAAACTAATTTATTCTTATCTCTCTCACTCTCCTTTCCTCCATAAAATACATACATACATACTGAAGAGAAGTGCTGATCTCCCCAAGGTTTTATTGGGTTACAAACATGAGATGATAAAAGTCAGATTAAAAACTTGTGGATTGATTTGAAGCCTTCCTATTGATCTCGGCCACATTCCTTCCTCCTTCTTTTACATCTTATTAAGTTAAGGAGGACTACACTCTAATATTAGTCATCTATTATTGTGGCCCTGATCACATTTGGTACAGAATTGTCTTGGAAAACTTAAATGGCTGTGAATTTTCTTCAAATTTCTTTTCACTTAAAATATTTCAAACATACCAAAAGGAAGCAATTATAATGTGTGATTCCATTATTTAGGTTCAGTGGATGTAAATATCCTACATTTCATTTGGAGTGGGTGTGGGGACCAGGGAATGACCCCAGAAGTGCTTAAAAACTGAACCACTCCCCCCCCCTTTTTTGAATTTTGAGACAGGGTCTCACTAAGTTGCTGAGGCTGGCTTTGAGCTTAGAATCCTCCTGTCTCAGCTTCCCAGGCCACTGGGATTATAGGTATGTTTCATCACACCTGGCTTCAGCCTTTTTTTTTTTTTTAAAGTAATATCCTAGCTGGCACAGTGGTATATGCCTATAACCCCAGTCACTTGGGAGGCTGAGGCAGAAGTATCACAGATTTGAGGCCAGCCTCAGCAACTTAGGGAGACTGTCCTTCAACCCTCTAAAGAAGGGATGGGTAAGTAGGGACCCTGGGTTCAATCCCTAGAGGAAAACAAACAAAAAGAACAACAAAAACCCAACCCCAAACTAATATAATATCCTATATATTTAACAGAATCCCTAACCCAACTACAATCATGGAGTTAATTATATTACTATGTGTGTTTTCACTTTATAATGTATGTATTGAAACTCCATGTAGGGACTGGAGCCACTCAGTGGTTATTACAGTGCTTGCCTGGCATGCATGAAGATGCGGGTTTGAACCCCAGCAACACGTACACAACCACACAACCAAGTGTCACAACAACAAAAGTCACATGAAAAACTAAATAAAAAAATTGATTCTTTCTCACTGTCCCTCTCTTTAAAATAAATAAAACTATATGTAGTTATTTTCAAATTTTTATGCATACTTATATTCCTCCCAAGCATAACAGGTTTTGAATTTTATCCCTGTTGTTACAACATGTTAGGTTATAAAGCATTCCATTATCTTCCAAACACTATAAACAGCATTGAGACTTTTTTCATGTATTTTAATAAGCTTATAGAATTATCCCCATAAAGGACTTAGGCTGAATTTAGTGGTCTATGTAAAATGACATTTTAACTGTATGTATGTAGTAACAGAATTGATACTTCAACCAGCTTATCTGTCCTGTTTCTTTATAAACAACTATTTCTAAATCAAGAAATGTCTGTCCCTTTTATTATCTTTTAATAAAGTTTTAAAATATAAATTTGGGGGCTGGAGCAGTAGTTCAGCAATTGGGAGTGTTTGCCTGGCATGCTTGAGGACCCAGGTTCAAACTCCAGCACAACATACACAATTAAATGTTGCAGAAACAAAGGCCAGTTGAAAAAATAAACAAAATTGATTTTCTCTCTAAAAAAAAAAAAAAAGTCAAATTCTTGTTTTCTATCTACCTGTTCTTTTGGATATTATAAATACTTTTTCTAAGGTGCACATGCTGGCATATGTCTGTAGTTCTAGGTATTATAGGGACAATGAGGTAGGAGGATCGCTTGAGACCAGCTTGGCAACACAGGAAGACTTTGCCTCGTAAAACCAAACAAAAACCACAACTACATTTACTGCATTCCCCACCTACCATTGCTAATATAATCTTCTACAATAATATATCATCCCATGACTGATTAGTCTCCAAGAGCACAGAAGAAACTAATTTCATAAACACAAACTTACTGTCTCCAAAGCTGTCATCACCTCTTCTAGGTGGGTAGTCGTCAAAGCTGTCTGTGGCAGGACGGGCCCTCCAGTCTGTGTCTGTTTTGTCAGAATCCCGATTTCTATCTCGGCCAAAAGAACGATCATCCCTATCTAACAGTAAAACAAACACCACAAGATACTTCATAAAGACTTCCTACATAGCACAACACCCTCATAAACAACTCCTCTTTTATATCACACTGTTCTCATAAAAGATGCCCCAGGCCCACAGGAGTATTTATTTTCCAACATAACCAGGTCATTCTTTTTCTCATATTATTTCTACTGGTTGAATGCTTCTTGCCCTCATACTCTGTGTAGGCCAGGAGTCCCTGAAAGCATACACAAATGAGGTCCCTCTTATGCCCACTATATAGCTAGGTAACTAATCTATTTTTTTTTTTTTCACTTTACAGATTTGATGTCTATTTTGGGTTGAATAATTCCTGGATGTGGAAGGGTTGTCCTATCCATTATAAGATCAACTCCTGGATTGCAACACTCCCTTCAGTTTTGACAACTCAAAATGCACTCAAACATACCAAAAGTCCCCCATGGAGCAAAATTGGTTGAGAACTCTTACTGTGGATTCAGATAGGTCCACCACTACCTCTATTCTGCTTATTCTGTTATCCTACGACTATAATCGAACAGCAAAGTTCTACTAGTTTTCTTACCTTTATCTTGTGCTTGATCAGCAACATCCACTCGAATTCTCCTGTTACCTAGAGACTGAGAGCATAGGACCACATTAACCAACCTTTTGCCCCATTATGCACAAATCCCATGTGAGTGACCTTGAACGTCTGGGCATAGCAGAAGCACTGGGGGGAGGAAGATAAAGGAAAAACACTGTAATCTAGCCAACACTCCTAATATGTTGGCTAAAGAAGACTTTATAAAATGACTTGAAAACTAAAATAACCTGTTAGAACTCAGAAATTTAAGTTGGCCTTAAGCCTTAATGAATATCAGGCCAATTATTTTAGTACTTTCACAAAGCCAAATTTTAAAGACCAGAATTAACTTTTAAACTATCCAAGGCAATCTATCAAGCATAATGAATTCAAAGTAATTCCCAACTAGCTAAATAAAAGACACATTTGGTGCCAAAGTATTCACTCAAACACTATGCATCAGAAAAACTGCATAAAATGTACTATCTATAATCTCAGGTTCTTTCAGTATTACATTTGGGTTAAGTGAGTTCCTCCAGGGATGCCCTTTAATATCCCTCCCACATCACTACTTAACTGCTTTGAGCCCAATTAGTTCTATTGCTGATTTTTCCTCATTTCAAAGCAGATTCTACAGTTGAAGGATAACAATGACTCAATAATACCTCAAATTATATAAAATATGACTATGATGAAATCCCTAAAGAACAAAGTAACTCCTACATCTAAATTGTGATATTTTATAATAGTTAATCCAGCCAAATTTAGATAGTAACAGTTTTCCTTTTGTGCTACTGGGGACTGAACCAAGGGATGCTTTACCACTGAGCCATATCCTCAGTCCACCACTCTTTTCTTGAGACAGGGTCTTGCTAAGTGGCTCTGGCTGGCCTTGAACTTTCCATTCAGCTTCCAAAGTTGCTGGGACTATAGGTGTGCACTATTGCACCCAGCTAGTATTTTCTTATCTAGACTGAATGAATTTAATATCAGTAGTGTTAATGAAATCCAAAAATTATTCAAGAAAAAACTCTGGAGTTGGCTCTTCATATGTATTTAATATATAAATTGTTATCCCTCTTTGATACTGACTTCAGATGACCATGATGGCATTCAACAAGTCTGAAAATATATTTGTAACAGGTGTTTATTTTCAACCATGTCAAACAGCAGGTCTGGACTACAAAATTATGGCACAGGAAACTGCCTTTCAAAGAAGCAATGAAGTGGGGACTGGAGCTGTGGCTCAGTGGTTAGATCATTTGCCTGGTATGCACAAAAATCTGGGTTCAAACCCCAACACCACACACAACTAAGTGTCAGAGAAACAAAGGCCAAATGAAAAAAAAAATAAATAAAAATTGGTTCAAAAAAAAAAAAAAAAAAAAAGGAATAAGGAACATCAGGTGCAATGGTGCATACCTGTTATATTAGTGATCTGGGAGGCTGTGACAGGAGACTACCAGTCTCCCCAAGCAATTTCTGAGATCCTGTCCCAAAATTATTTATATAAGGGTGAAGAATAGAGTTCAGTGGTAAAGCTAAGTTCAATCCCCAGTACCAAAAAAAAAAAAAAAAAAAAAGACTTAATGTTGACTGCCATTCTGGAAAACATTTCTAGGAAAATACATTACAAAAATGACACCCTAGTGAGAAACATTTCCAAATCCTCTTAAATTATCAAAACCAAACTCCAAAACCCAAACCAAGCCTAAAAGACAAAAAACAAACAAAACTCAACCATCATTACAATACTCTCAAAAAAGAGATAATGCTCTCTGTGTGTGTCTATGTGTTTTGCTGGGGGATGAAAATAATGGCCTTGTGCAGGCTAGGCAAGTGCTCTACCATGAGCTACAACCTCAGAGATAGTATCTTTTAATACTAAGCTGGTTGGGGCTGGAGCAGTGGCTTGGCGGTTGCGGCGCTTGTCTGGCATGCGGGAAGTACACGGGTTCAGACCCCAGCACCGTGTACACAACTAAGTGTCAGAGCAACGAAAGCCATGTGAAAAACTCAATAAAAATTGATTCCCTCGGTGTCTCTTTCTCACACTTTCTCTCTTAAAAACAACAACAACAAAAAAACACTAAGCTGGTTAACTTGCCTTTTTTGTCTTTATCAAGAATCAAGTTTTATTTGGTTTTTGTTGCTCTGACACATAAGTTGTGTGTGCAATGCTGGGGTTAAAACTCGGGTCCTCGCGATTGCCAGACAAACCGAGCCACCACCACTCCAGCCTCTCAATGTGAGATTTTAATAGACACTGGGTGTGTGCTGTGTTTCTGCCACGATTTCCCAGGTAATTTCCCTGAATTACTGGAACCACTATATTTGATGAAATGTGACTTGCTAGATGTTGAATGTTAAATGATACTTTGTTAATAATTCAGCCTTTATCTTTATGGATATTATGGGACTCTTTGAAATAACTGCTGATTTAAAGTAAATAGTATCAGTTTAATTTGGGCCTGTACTCCTAATCCCAGGGAAGACTTCACAGGCAGGAGGATTGCAAATTTGAGGCCAGCCTGCGCAATTTAGTCAGACCCTGCCTCAAAAAATAAATAAATAAAGGACTGGGGTGCAGCTTGGTGGTAGAGGCCCTGGAGTCAACCTCAATACTACAAAACAAAACAAAAAACAAATAACCCCCAACAACCACCTGGTTTGAGATTCTGAGCTCCCACCTCAAACCCCTACTCTTAATTTCTTACCTCTTCATTGAGACTTAGGGCACTGAGCAGGGAATCCAGGTCCTCAAACTCAGCATAGCCAAAACCTTTCAACCTCTCTGGATTGCTGGGTTCACGTGGTAAACGCACTGCACTGATCTGCAGGAGTAAAGAAACAAGTTTTTTGGGGGACCACATAAGCATCACTGTACATGCAATGAATTTCTCTGAATACACAAGAATGTGGATCTCTCCAGGAGGAAATCTGGTGTAGAATAGGAAAGACTTTGCTATATGCACTATTATAACTTTGAGTTCTGAACTATATGAATTTACCCTCATAAACAAACAAAAACACCTAACATGTGATCCGTGTATTTATTCCTTTTATCTCTGGCTTTGCTTCTTTCTGTATTATTTTTCTAACTTTCTGTGGTTTTATAAATTAAGAGTAATTTCCCATTCCATAGTTAACTTTAGTCACTGCCCTTAACTACTTTCAGTCATTTGTCCCAGGCCATGGATGATAAAGCAGGAGACCTAGGATTTAAACCTGGATCTCTTTCACTCCAGAAGTATTTAACCAGTACTGACAATTCTCACACTCCTACTGTTACTCTGGACAACTTAAAATGTTTATACTTACATTTAATCCTCTGAAGAATTCCTTAATGGAGTCTTCTGTCACATCATAGGGCAGGTTTCCTAGAAAAGCAGTGTAGGGTGGTGATTTGGGAAGACGGCTCCGGTCGATATTGGGTTCCCGAGCAGCCCGTGGAGCAGTGGGAAGGATGGAACGGTCAATTGGAGGTGCCCTGTACACATCGTCATCATTACTATGCCAAGTGGTTGAAACTAGGATAGAAGAGCCAATAAAAGAAATTAGAGGAAAACTCCCTTACTACCACCCCAGAACAAGAAGATCCACGTTAAGTGCTAAGTATTAAAAATACTGAATAGGGAAAGAAATAGCCAAAAGAAGGTGGGAACTTAGTAACGAGAGTACGTTACAAAGAGAAAAAGCTTCTGAACTGTTAGAATCAAAATATAAAAACACTAGGGGGCTGGAGCAGTGGCTCAGCTATTACGGCACTTGCCCAGCATGGCTAAGTACACAGGTTCAAACCCTATACCCACCCACACAACTAAGTAAAATAAATAAAATGTTTAAACAAAACAAAACAAAAACCAAAATATAGAAACACAAACAGTACTTAGTATTTAGATTTTATTTCTAAATATCTCAAAGGCCTTTGAAGGTCAGACTTTTGTTAATGAGACTATGGTACACTTTACTCCTTTAAGTATCAACTTTTATTTTTATTTTTTTAAGACAGAGAGGGACAGTGAGAGAGAGAAAGAATCAAATTTTATTTAGTTTTTCATGTGGCTTTCATTGCTTGACACTTCCTTGTGTATGCAGTGCTGGGGTTCAAACCTCCGTCCTTGTGCAAGCCAGGCAAGCACCATGACCGCTGAGCCACAGTTCTGGTCCAGTATCAAACTATTTACAGAATATTATTGTACACCAAGTCCTTCATATTCATTATATCCCATCTAATCTTTTTAATGATGCTGTGAGGTTGTTCCTCATTCGACATAAAATGAAACTCAGGTTTTAGGCAGTAATTTACCCAAGGTCAAGGTCACAGATGGTAAAGAAGCAGAATTAGGATTCAAACCTGAGCTTCTTTCACTTCAAATATATTTAAACACTATTAACAATTCTCATACTCAGTACTACTGTGCTTCTGATGGTATTTTCTTCCAAAAAAATAAAATAAATGAAACTTTCCTATAGTCCTGGCCCATAAAACTTAATTCAGATATTAATACTTACGGAACGTATGACCCATGCGAAATTTCCTGTTTTTACTATGAAAAAAACCACAAAGAAAAAAAATGTTCTTTGGTCTGCAGTAAAGGATTTTGGGGAAAAAATGATGAAAGGCTGAGGATATAGCTCAGTGGTAGAGCAGTCCTGAGGTCCTGGGTTTGATTCCCAGAATTGCAAAACAAACAAAAAAAACACCCTAAAACTAGAAAACCTTCCTATGTGTACGTGATTACTTCCTGAAAGCAGAGCTTGACTAAATAACATACCAATGATTCTTCTCTACTTTCCCACTATAACTAGTAGTCCTATTCCTTTCCCTCAGACCACTTTCATCTCAACTTCATTCTTGTAACTTCTAGAACCAAGTATTCCTTGGCTCTAAGTTTACAGATTACTCTGTGACATCACTTTTTGAGGACACAATAAAACATGGCCCTAAAACTTGGAAGAGTTTGTCAATGCCAAAGCCAGTGCTAGCAAGAAGCTTTCCTGATTGTCCACTTCATTCCCTGCTGCAGTCTATAGCCTAACTCTGAAATTAAATTGAAGACTATATAATTAAGTTCAGGTTCTACAAAAGAAGAGCCTTTCATATCATAAAGAATGCAAACTGTAATGGAATAGGCTTTGTTTACAAGATAATGGAATTCCACTTAATGACAACAAACAATAGAATAATTACCATCTCCTTCCAGGTCATCTGTTTCATCAGCCCAGCTGACTGGTTTGGGGACATAGGTGCTTCCTCCACCTGTCCCTCCATCCTCAGCCAGAAAGTCTGTTAGGGAGATAGTCTTCCCCTTCTTATTCTTCTTCTTTGCTGCTTTATAAAGGCAAAAGAAAGATTACTCATGTTTACTCAGGTATTTACAGTTGTACAATGCAAAATAGTTTAAAGAATGCAATATAAAGGACCATCAAAGGATTGGATTATAGGAAGGAATACTGTGCAGATACAAATACAGAGAAAGTGTAATAATCCAGAGAGAATTACAACTTTGCAAGATGTGTATTAAGTGTAAAAACATGTTTATATATGGAAAAGGGAAGGATATCCAACAGTCCCTCTCTGGGCACTATGACTACGGCGGGGACAACCTTTTACTTTCTGTTGTGTTCACTCATTTGCCATTTGAGATTGTGTGGTGCTGGGATGGAAACCCTATCCTCACAGCATGCTAGACAAGTGCTCTACTGCTCAGCTACACCTCACTCTCATTTCAGAGTTTTAAGTGTAGCAACTACTTCTATGTAAAACAGATTACATTTGTTGTAGCTTTGATACAAAAGTAAACAAGACAAAAATCCCTACACCGTAACATTTTCTGTATGGCTTTTTAGACTGTTGGATACCTGTAACATAACTATGTAAGGGAGCAAACCCAACTACCAATTTACAAAGAACTAAAGGAAGACTGAGAGGTTAAATGACTATCCTAAAGTAACAGATACTACATGGCAGAGCTATAATTAAAGCCCAGGTTTCTGCCTACCAAACCCAGGGCTCTTCCTACTGTACCATAGGGATCCTAGCCTCAAAGAAGCTTATTATTAGTCCGATGGTAGTTATCATAGCCACAGTGAAATGTTGTTGCACTGCTATTTGCAAGCATCTAAATATTTAACTCATATGCCCTAAACCTCTCTCCCTCTAACAAAAATCAACTGTCCTTACCTTAACATTACATATTGAGATATTACATTACAAGGAAAAATAAGAAAATCCTAACAAGCAACACATTTAAATGTTTTTTTTGTGGTTATGAAATATTTAGTTAACTCCAAATGACTCCATTTACAAGACTGACCCTGGCTCTCTATCCTCAGAACTTTTTTTTTTTTTAGGACTGAGGACCGAACTCGGGGCCTTGGGCATGCTAGGCAAGCGCTCTGCCACTGAGCCAAATCCCCAACCCCTATCCTCAGAACCTCTGAGATGGCACAATCAACAGCTAATTCAGAAGGATAGAAGAGACAAGCGAAGTTCTAGAACTGGCCTAATAGCAGTCACTACAAGGAAAAAGCAAGTAGCTTTGTTTTAACAAAGATCAGCTTCATGGCTTTTATAATCGTGAATTCTTTCTCTTCAGGCCAATTCTGTCAACCAAGAGGACTTGATGTGCCACTTGCTTAACTGAAGGTACTCTCTCACTTGGTATCTGCCCCTTTTTTTAAAGAGAGAGGGAGAGTAAAAGAGAGAGAGAGAAAATCAATTTCATTTAGTTTTCATTGCTCTGACACTTAGTTGTGTATGTGGTGGTGGGTTTGAACCTGGGTCCTCACCCATGCCACGCAAGTGCTGTAACCGCTGAGCCACCACTCCTAGCCCTCTGCTTTGTCAGAAAACAAAGGTGACCTGTTTGCTAGGAATGTTACACACAGCCTTCTGGTCATAGCAAGAACCGTAAGTATTATGGTCTCATTATACAAATCAAATCAACTTGGTTGGGCTGGAATGGTAGCTTGGTGGTTACAGCACTCTCTGGCATGCGCTAGAACATGGGTTCGAACCCCAGAACCATGTACACAATAGAGTTTCAGAGCAACAAAAGCCACATGAAAAACTAAATAAAATTGATTCTCTTTCTCACTACCCCTCTCTAAAAAAAAAAAAAAAAGAAAAAAACCCAACTTGGCTGCAGTAAAAGATGGACATAAATGTGAAGATTCCATTTATCTCATGTGATTTAATCTGGCTCCAAAATATCCTTTATGATCAACCAGGTCACAGCTATTCTATTCTAGTTGTGAACCTCGTTTACAACTTTGAAAGAAATAATTGTGAAAAGGTTGGGTCCTATTGTGCTGTTTCTGGCTTAGTTCAAAGACCTGGAAGAAATCTTAAAAAGTTAAGGGGAACAAGAAATGAGGCAAAATACTTAAAGTATACAGGCTTAGTTACTTTCATGTCCTTTAATTAAAAAATTGTATCTGGAATAGTGGCTCAGTAGTTGGAGTGCTTGCCTGGCATGTGTGAGGACCTAGGCTCAAATCCCAGTACTATATCCACAATTAATGTCAGAGAAACAAAGACCAGATTAAAAAATAAAACTATTTCTCTCTCTCTTAAAAACAGATAATTAATTTGGTATTGGCCAAAATTGTTATATTGTGTGCACGTACAATATGTAACAATAAATCCCATCATTTTGTATAACTGTTATCCATCAATGAAAATATAGAGCCATGTGGTGACACATGCCTGTAATCCCAAGGGTTTAGGAGGCTGAGACAGGAGGCTCAAAAGTTTGAGGCCAGCCTCTGCAACTTAATTAATAAGACCCTGTCTCTAAAAACAAAACAATACAAACAAAAAACACAAAAAGGGGGCTGGGGATGTAGATGTAGCTCAGTGGTAAAGCGTCCCTAGGTTAAATGCCCAGTATCTCTCCTCCCCCTGAAAAAAGTGTCTGGGATTAGTACAATGTCTGCCAGGGATCCTCACCCTCATGGGGCTTAATCTAGTATTATCACCTAATATCTAGTTATTAACCTGTCCCACTATCAGGAGAATATAGAACTGGTGATCAGTCTATTAATGAGGTCAAGTTCAACAATAAGAACAGTGAAGAGTAACTTGTTCTGTATTATATCACATCAAAACAGCATCATTTGGAATTAACCTGCCTTTTGGTCTGCCTTGCCTTCTATCAATTTTGTAGCTCAGTTTCTCAACTTTAAACCCTTTCTTTTTGACAGACAAGTATCACACTTCTTTTACGTAATTTGATATTTCAAAATAAAGTAGCATAACTAAAACATTAAAGCACTGTTGTCAGGTATGGTGGCACATGCCTGTAATCCCAGCGGCTAGGGAGGCTGAGGCAGGAGAATCCCAAATTTAAAGGCAGCCTCAGCAACTTAGACCCGGAAGAAGAAAAAAAAGGAAAGACAGGCAGGCAGAGCATGTGGCTCAGTGGTTAAGCACCTCTGGGTTCAATCTCTGGTACCAAACAACCACCACCACCACCATTTGCTGTTAATTTCAAAATGTCTTTTCAAATAGTATATATCCCCTTCCCTAATCACTACGGATGAGGTCTTCAAGATAGGCTAAAATTCCTTCATAAGATTTCTAAACGTACTTACATCTAGCAGCAACACTGATACAGTCACAATAGAAACATTTACCAGAAAGTCCTTAAAATACAAAATCAATAAACTTCAAGTAGGTACCAGTGTTTGTGCCAGTCCGTTTTATTCCAGTAACTGAGAAAACATGTTACCTAAACCCTCCTTGGCCTTTTTAAAGGAGGGGGGAAAAAAAAAAGAGGAACAGTAAATGAGAAAGAGAGAAACAATTTTTATTTAATTTTTCGTGTGGCTTTTGTTGCTCTGAGACTTCCTTGTGTGGTCCTGGGGTTTGAACTTGCGTACTTGCTGGGCAAGCTCTGTAACCTCCGAGCCACCACTCCAGCCCGTTGGCCTTATTTTCCACAATACCTAGATGCATACTTTTAGGATTCCAACGGTATTCTCTGCATTACAAATATTATTAATGTTCCACGTATATTGATCCTCTGCCACCAAGATCGAAATCATCCAATTCTTTCATCTGCCCTCAAATTCAGTACCAATTAAGGTCAAACCCATAAGGAACAAGGTTTGAGGTGGTAGAGGGGGGTGCAGACAATCATGCATTTCAAGCTCTTTACAAACCTACTTAACAATAATGTAAGATCTTAAAAATAAAACATTTTCCAAAATTGTTTTAAGTCTAGAAGTCATCAAGCAAGAGACATACATTTATGGTGTTAACATACATTAAAACAAAAAGTTATATAATCAGCTTTCTTGTAAGTCAGGATTTCTCTCAATTTCAACAGTATTTACACTTCAGACTGGGCAATTTTTTGTTATTGGGGGGGGGGCATCCTGTGCACTGTAGGATGTTTAAAAGCATCTCTGCCTTCTACTCATTAGCTGGTAGTAAACCCCTTATCCCTAAAATGTCTCCAGACACAGCCAAATGCTCTGGGGTGGGGGAGGACAAAAATCATCCCTTGGTGGGGAACCAACCATTTTGTTTTAAGTGAATGTTCTCACTTCAACACAAAAAGGACAACTGAAAAGAAAATGTTAGTACCTTACGTATAAGGTACACTAGCAGGAAAAGTTAACTGTAACAAAATGAGTCCTCAGGATTACCAGGCTAGAGCATGTTTTAAATGCTTCCTATCTTACTCCTATTTTCACTCCAACGTGTTGGTAATAAAAGCACCAAATGACATATTTTGGGAATGGTAAAAATTTAGACTGGTTGCTAGTTTATTTCCAAACAAAGGACATCTTAAAATACTACAAGCAATAAATCTTACATTAAAATGCAGACCCGTTTCTGCATCCTCTCTTCTCTAGGAAAGAGGATGTATGTAGCACTAATCACTTAGATGAGGTTTCATCAAAAATTAACTTGTGTGTGTGTGTGTAGGGGGGTACTAGGGACTGAACCCAGGGTACTTTTCCATTGGGCTATATCCCCAGCCTTCTTTAGTTTTTATTTTGAGACAGTCTCAACTAAGTTGCTGAGGCTGGCCTCAAACTGTGATTCACCACACCTACTTTCCAATCCCTATTCTTTCTCTTTGGATTTACCTATTCTGAACATTTGGTAAAATGATATATAATAAATATGAGGTCTTTTGTGACTAGCTGTTTTTGCACAGCAGTAATGTTTTCAACATTCATCCCTACTGTAGTATGTGTATCAGTACTTCTTCCTTTTTATTGCCAAATAATATCCTATTGTATAGATATATTATTTTATCAGTTACAGGCATTTGGACTGATTCTCCTTTTTCGGTCATTACAAATAGTGCTGCTATGAACATTCCTGTACAAGTATTTGGTGACACTTTCTTTCTCTTTTAATTTTTTTTGTACCAGGGACTGAACCCAGGAGCACTCAACCAGTGAGCAACACCCCCAGCCATTTTTTTTTTTTTTTTTTGAAACAGGGTCCTGCAAAGTTGCTTAGGGCCTTGCTCAATTGCTGAGGCTGGCTTTGAGCCTGTAATCCTCCTGCCTCAGCCTCCTGAGCTGGGATTATAGGACTGCCCCACCACAATGGGCACTTCCTTTCTTTCTTAGATTACTGAGTTACCAAAACATTCAGAAGGGTTAAAACCCAGTAGGGGTGGGGCTGGGGCCGTGGCTCGTTTGCCTGGCATGTGCAAGTACATGAGTTCAAACCCCAGCACCACATACACAACAAAATATCCGAGGAATGAGGGTCACATGAAAAGCTAAATAAAAATTACTTCTCTCTCTCTGTCCCGTCTTTCAAAAATAAATAAATACATAAATAAAAAATAAAAAACCCACAAAACCAGTAGGGGCAAGCTGTAAAATTACACACAACTTTTATCAGGCATGGTGGTGCACACCTATAATCCCGGTGACTTGGGAAACCGAGGCAGGAGAATTTCAAGTTTAAGGCCAGTCTAGGCAATTTAGTAAGACTGTATCAAAATAAAAAGGGCTGGGGAATACAATTCAATGGTAGAGTTCTCCTAGGTTCAATGCCTAGTGGCACAATAGTGGTTGTTGAGGTGAGGAAATGACTACTAATGGGTAAAATGTTTGTTGTTTGCAGTAATAAAAATATTTTCAGATTAGTGATGATGACTATTGGTGTGAATACACTAAAAACGTCGGGCTGTAATATACTTAAATGATACTGAATGAGTGTCCAGTTTGTGCAAGGCCAAGCGTTCAATCCTCAGCACCAAAACAAACCCAAAACCCCATCAAACTTCATACTTTGGTGCACACATCTTGTAATCCCAAGAACTCGGAAGACTGAGGCAGGAGGATCTCAAGTTCCAGGCCAGCCTCAACAACCTAGTAAGGCCCTAGGTGGTAAAGTGCCTCTGGGTTTAATCCCTAGTACCCACCAAAAAGTAAAATTTACACTATATGAATATTTGAATAAAGTTGTTATTAAAATGAGCTCTGTCGTCAGGGTAAGTGGGGCATGTCTGTAATCCCAGAGGCTCCAGAGGCTGAAGCAAGAGGATTGAAAGTTGAAAGCCAGGGGCTGGAGCAGTGGCTCAGCGGTTATGGCACTTGTCTGGCAAGTGTGAGGACCTGGCTTCAAACACCAGCACCATTTACACAACCAAGTGTTGGAGAAAGGGAAGCCAGATGAAAAAATACATTGATTCTCTCTTAAAAAAAAAAAAAAAAAAAAAAAAAAAAAAAAGGCAACTCAGTAACTTAGCAAGATACTGTCTCAAAATAAAGACTAAAAAGGAGGGGCTGGAGTGGTGGCTTGGTGGTTATAGTGCTTGCCTGGCATGCATAGGTAGGTGAGTTCAGACACTAGCACCACGTACACAGCAAAGTCTCGGAGCAATGAAGCTCACATGAAAAACTAAATAAAAATTGTTTCTCTCTTCCTCCCATCTCTCACTGTCCCTCTCTTTAAAAAATAAATAAATAAAAAGGGCTGGGCTGGGGATGTAGCTGAGTGGTTAAGCAACCACCACTACTAAAAATTAAAAATAAATAAATAAGTCCTATCAATTTCTCCAAAATTAAACAATACTTTAACAAGATCACATAAATGTAATGAATCCACCCATAATAGAATGCTCAGAATTAAACTGAACTGCTTAAAGCGCAACAATTAAATCGAGTTTCATGCTACTGCACTATATAGTTTAGCTGAGAGGACTTAAGTCAGCACTAATAAACTCCAACACCTCCTGTGTTCAGTTAGTTCTGACCTCTCTTCTCTGTGCCCAATTTCTTCATCTTGGCACAATGAAGAAAATACCATATTGTCTTTTTCTTACCCCAATAGGAACACTGAACAGCTATAAAAACACAAGTTAGGCTTCTTGCTTTGGTCATTTCATTTTTTTTTTTTGAGTGAGAGAAAGGGGCTGGAGCAGTGGCTCAGCTGCCATAGCATGAGCAAGCACCTACACAACAGTGTCTGAGCAACAGTTAAAGCCACATGAAAAACTCAAAAATAAAATTGATTCTCTCTCTTAGCCCCACTCAAAAAAAAAAAAAAAGTGAAAGAATTAATTTTTATTTATTCATCTGATTTTTGTTTCTGACACAGTTGTGTATGTGCTGCTGGGGTTCGAACCTGGGTCCTTGTGTGTGCCAGGCAGGAGCTCCATCTGCTGAGCCACTACTTCCACCCCATATTTATTAATTTTCATAAGGTATTTTACCCTTGGCTTTCTGAACTTAAATATCCTACTCTCAGAATAACGAATACACAGGGCTGGAGCAGTGGCTCAGCAGTTACAGTGCTTGCCTAGCCATGTGCAAGGACATGGGTTCAAAACCCAGCACCACGTGCACAAGGAAGTGTTGGAACAATAAAGGCCACAAGAAAAACTAAATAGATTTTCTCTTTCTCTCCCACTGTCCCACTCTCTCTTAAAAAGAAAAACAATTGAACAACATACAGTGAAATCTTTCTAAACTATGAAGATTAACATTATAACACAAAAACAACCTCTAACACCATCTTCTCCCCATAAAATCATACAGTACAGCATTCTGAAGTGCTATGCAAATGATGGGCCTACATAAGCTATTTTCAATTTTAAAGCATTTTATTTATTTTTTTTGAAGGAGGAGTAAAAGGAGTAGGATTTATTTAAAGAAGGAGAGCAGAGACTCTCTGCAAGGCAGAGGGGTACCTAGAAGCAGGACACAGGCCAGGAGTTGTACTGATGCTGGTTTTGTGGATGTTGGGTTCATGTCCTCTCGGAGTCTTCCGAGGCAAACACAGTAGACAGATTTTTATAGAAAGTAAAGCATAGGGAAAAAAGCAGACTTCCCCCAGAGTGGGGGAAGGGGACAGAGCCCTTTAAAGCATTTTAAATGTTAACCTGCTTCAAACATCTTTGATTCCTTATTGGTAAGGGGAGAGTAGATATACTATGTCCATTTATAGATAAGGAAACTGGGACTTAAGAGGCTATAACAAATCTACTAAAATAGTGACAAAGAAAGCTAAAGGAGCCAGCCATACAGACATGCTTGTAATTCTAGTAACCCAGGAGTCTGAGGCAGAACTACCATATTTGAGACCTGCCTTGGCAATCAATTTAGCGAGACCCTGTCTCAATACCAAAAAAAAAAAAAAAAGGGCTGGGGATATAGTTTAGTTCGGTAGCGGAGCCATCCCTGGGTTTGACCCCAGCACTGCAAAAAAGATTAAGCCTGGCATGGTGGTGCACACCTGTAATCCCAGCAATATAGGAGGCTGAAGCAAGAGGATCACAAATTCAAGGACATCCTGAGCAACTTAGTGAAGCCCTAAACAACTTGAAGAAAGTCTAAAAACGAACAATCTCCTGCCCCTCCATGCTGGGGATTGAACCTGGGATACTTCACTACTGAGATTCATTCATCCCCATCCCTTTCTATTTCATCTTGAGATGGGTTATCAGTAAGGTGCACATGCTGGTTTTGAACTTGTAATCCTCCAGCCTCAGCCTCCCAAGTTGCTGGTATTACAGGGGTGTGACACTATAACAACTAAAACCTCATATTTTAATTTTTTAAAAAGATATTTTTAAATTTTTCATCTGGTTTTTGTTTTTTCCTCCACTTAGTTGTATATGTGGTGCTGGTGACTGAACCCGGGTCCTCATGCATGGATTCTACTGAGCCTCTAAAACCTCATTTGAACTCCCAAGTGGCCAGGATTACAGGTGTGCACCACTGTGCCCAGCAAAATTTCACATTTTTAAGGAGCACTGTTTTATACAGGTCTATGAAGGAAATTAGATGCCCAAGCTCAGTGTTTTAGGTTCCTAGTAAATTAAACTCTCCTCCTTCAACTGTCACTTTCAGTTACTGAAAGTCATTAATGTGCTCAGATTGGAAACTGTTAATTGTTGCAAATAATTTTCTGGTCTCACTGAATAATGAGAGACTTGACCCAGGTATGGTGGTGCAGGTCCATAATCTCATCTACTCCGGAGGTTGAAGCACGAGAACAACTTAGTATGACCCTGTCTCAAAATAAAATAAAAAGCACCAGGAATGTACTTCAGTGGTAGAGTACTTGACTAACATGCAGAGGCCATGGATTCAAACCCCCCGCCTCAAGGACCATGAACAAAACCAAGAAAACAAGAGGCCTGACATTGTGTCATGCTTCTTCAGAGAAAACAAAAACCATTTCCAACTTGTAGGCATACTGGTAACTCAACAAAGTCAATGACACAGGAAAAGATCAAGACAAGGGAAAAGTATTTGATAAATTTCAAATTCCTCAAAAGCAGACTAAGATGTAACCTTGTGCTGGGGACACAAGCTAAAGCGATTTACTGAACAGAATTAAAGATGAGGGTTTTCAAGGTGTAAATATGCAAGAACAAGGGGACATCACTGAGCAAATCTCTGACCAGTCTGGATTTCATTCAACGGGGTGAAACCAAGGACACAGACTGCTATTTTCCACCTGTAAAAATTCTATAGACGCTATGAATAAGGAAAATATAGACTTTTCACTAAATTGATACTCAACTGTCAAGGTGGCAAATTTAGGCCAAATAAGTGTCTTACACAGTGATTAGCTTAAAATGTGTACATTTCTTCTAAACTTTAGATGGTGCTTTTGGACATTAACTCAAACTTAGGATGACACCCTGGTTCAAGCTGGAAAGAAATCAGCAGTCTGTAAGATTTTGACCTTGCTCTGTCACCTGCAAGCAGTGCGACCTTGAACAAATCTTTTAATTTTCCTCAGCTGGGAGATACCATTTTCTTACATCACATCACAGAAAATCAAACGAGACAACACACAAAGAAGTGCTTCGTTAAATACTATGCTCAAATGCACTTTAAATCAGTCAATACTTTTCAAAGACTACCATAACCCTTAGTTTCTTTGTAATAATAGAGAAGATAAATTGCTGGTTGAGAAACGAAGTGTCCAGAAACAGCAATTTAAAAAAATGCTTTGCAGAACACAGAGTCATGCCAGGGAAAAGCAACTATATCCGTAAATTAAAATTAATGCCACAGCATGTTACAAGGCCCACTGCTTTTCTTGCAAATTCCCACGATAGTGACAACCCCGCAAAGAAGTCTAAACGAAAGTTAGAAACAAACCATCTTTAGGTGTCATTTTAATAGCACCTTTAATTTTTAGTTATCTAAGGGAAAAAGAAAACGAGAGCTGAACCATACAAATGATTACCAAAATTCAACCAAAATGGAAGCTCCATAAGAGCAGGAACCCGATCTTGCCAACCACTTTATCTGCCAAAACTTTGAACTGTGCCTGGCATAGAGTTTGAGCTCAGTAAAAATGTACTGGTTGAAAGAAGGAAGCAAAGACTAGAGGTGCCCACTTCAGCTTCCTCTTCTCAACACGTGGGCGCAGCACACTTGGTTCCCTACTTCCAACCCTAGTGGACCCAACTTCCAAGCCTAACACGTCCCCACGGAGGAAGGCACAGTCTGTAAGTAGACGGACATAAAAAGGCCCAACACCGGCGCGTAAAACTCTCCATCTGGACTCTAGTGCACGCTTTTAAGGCGCGCCGTCTCCACTACCCCTAGCTTTTCTACCGCGCACGCGCACCACTACCTCCCTCCGCCCCTCTGCCAACTCGCGCTGGCGTTCTAACTGCCCCCCCATTCCCCTGCCCCCACTGCCGTCCGCAACGGCCTCGCGCCTCGGAGACCTAGTCTAATGTGCACACGTCCGCGCGCCAACCGCCGCCTTCTTTCCTCCACGCCTTCACGCGGGCACAGTACTTCATGACTGTGAAAAGGCCTCGTGCCTCCCGCAGATTCTTTCAGAGCTTCTTCCTCCAATTCAAATAGGAGTCCACCATTACTGCCTACTCCAACCTCGCGCAGAGGGGGTGAAAAGGGGGCGAGGGGGGAGGGGAAGGACACCTCCTTCCCCTCCCCCCAAACATCCCGAGGCGATAACCTCACACTGCCACGCCGCCAGCCTGCCGCAGCCCCCAGGCTCGAAGGGAGCTGGTGCCACCCGCTCCCTGACTCCAGGAACGAGTGGATCAGGCTCGGAGGGTGTTTTCGGCACCCGTCCTGGGCTGCGCTCGGCCGCTCACTCACCTGAGGCCGCCATGTTGGGAGAGGGAGAGAGAACGCAAAGGACCCGGATGAGGCAATCACGTGATTATAGCGGGTGCGTCGGGCTACGAGACGCGAAACTGGGAGGGGGCGGGGAGGCGAGGCCGGAGACAGGAGGCGGGGCGCCGCAGCTCTAGGTTCGTAAAGCAGCTCGAGGAGGTGGCGCGGCGTCCGACGGGAAGACGTGCGCGACATGTGGCTAAAGGGGTGGGGCCTGAGCTGTCGTGAAACCCCTCACGCTTTACCTAGCGCTGCGCGCGGTCGCTGAGCCTGGTCTGCGCTGTGGGTCTCGTGATGTGTGACTTCCGGCGGGGAGGGGTCAGTGGAAAGGGCGGGGTTGGATTTCTGGTTCCATGGAATAGAGGTGGGCTGGAATCTAGAATGGATGTGCCACAATTGAATTTCTGAACGGGAAAGTTCTGAATTTCTTTTTAAGTCACTTTATGTAAAGGCTGCATAAGTCCAACATGCTGTGTAAAGATGGTTTTAATTAGACGTGTTGAGAAGGAAAAGAAGGTAACATTGAAGGCGTAATTGCCATGGGTTTTTAACCTCATTTAATCCTCCTGTTTATTTGGCTAGGTTCAGAGCTGAGTGCTAGCCTTGTTTCCTCTAGCTAATACACTGTTTTGTCATTTATTAGTGTTTCATTTAATGAAAATTTTTGTTGTGCACCAGTCATGTGCCAGGCATAACAACAAAACTACCCCAGAGGAGGCTATAGTCTAGTAAGGGAAAGAAAGGCGGTGAGCGACCAATAAAGTATTAGAAATGATTAACCATCCTGAAGGTAATTAATGGGGTGTAATAAAAGGTGATTGGGTGCAACTTCAGAATGCCTGGTCATGGAAGCCCTCTGAGGAAGCAAATTTAAATTACAAACTGCAAGTCCCACGCTGCAGCGCTGCAGCGCAGTTCTGTAATCTCAGTGACTGGGGAGGTTGAGGCAGGGGGATTGACTGCAAGTTTGAGGCCAGCTTGGGAAATTTAGCGAGACTGTCTCAAAAATGAAAACTAAAATGGCTGTGAGTGTAGCTCAGTGGTAGAGTGCCCCTGGGTTGAAGACAACTGAGGATGCACAGCTGGATCAAAGGCTCCAAAGCAGAAACATCTTTGCAATATGAGGAATTTATAGGCTGATAATTAGAGTATGGTGAGGGAGAGGGAAAGTGAAATAAAAGGAAATTTGAGAGATAGGTAGGTATTGGAGCATATCAGGATTTGTAATCCAGGTTTGGGAGATTGGATTTTATTCCAAGTGTGCTGGGAAAGCATAGAATTATTTTAAGCAGGGAAATGTCATGATTTGAAGTAAAAATTTACAAAGGATATCTTGATTCAAGTGGTCATTATATGAGTGCACCTCTAGCAACAATTAATATGTACAGTGGCTGGATCAGTGGCTCCGTGGTTATGGCACTTGCCTGGCATGAACCAAGGACAAGATCGAAGTCTCAGAGCATGGAAAGCCACATGAAAAACTAAATAAAATTAATTCTTTCTCTCTCTCTTTAATAAAAAAAATTAGTTTGTACATTTAAGATTTGTGTACTTTATGTAAGGAAAGAGGAGAATGAAGGAAATAGGAGAGCAGCAGCTCAATAGTAACATAGGTTTACTCAGCAGAAACCTGTGTGTTCGGGGGATCCCAGTGGAGTCTGGGACTCACCTGCTGCTTACAGCCTGGGGTAGATACAGAGGGAATGGGGGGTAGGGGCCAAGGTTAGAATTTTCTGGTTAAAATGGGAGTCTTGGTGGGGTGTGATTTTTTTCTGATAAGGACCCAAATCAATAGACTCTAATAAGAGTCAGTAGATTTCCAAACACTGAGTAGGGGTTTTGCTGTCTGGCCACATGAGTGATTTCTGATAATTTTCCATAGCCATCATTTTACTGTATGTAAGTCATTTTAAGAGAAATAAAAAGATTACTCAGGCTATTGAGTGGAGAGTGAATTATACAGATTCAATAATGGAAGATAAGAACAGTGGAAAGGTTGTTGCCTGTAAAGTCACATGACTTCTCATGGACTCCAGGCACTTTTTAAAAAATATACATGTAAAGACAGTGAGAAAGAGACCGAGAGAGAGAATCAATCTTAGTTTTTTATGTGGCTTTCATTGCTCCAATACTCCAGCGTGTACTTCGTGCTGGGTTTCTTGTGCGTGTCAGGCAAGCACTGTAACTGCCAAGCCATAATCCAGCCCCAAACTCTAGATACTTTTGTCTAGATATAACAAGTTATCTAAGATAACTCCCAAGTTCTTATCATGAACACACGGGTGATACTGTTTTCTTAGATGGCAAAATTTGAGATAGAGCAGTTGGGAGAGACTATGTGGACTCTATTTTGGCCCTGTTAAATTTGAGATACCTACTAGTCCAGTGCTACTCAGATTTTAATGTGCTTACAAATCACCTGGAGAATGTGTTGAAAATCAGATTCTAATCCAAAGAGACTGGGGTGAGACCTGAGATTATGCAATTTTTTTCTGATTTGGATCAATAAAATGGAATGATACCCTGGAATTAAAAAGACCATTGCATTAAGAATTAAGTTGACAATCAGAGGCAGTAGATTTCAGGAAGCTAAGAGAAAAACCAAATAAGACAGGGGTGCATGGGGTAGGAAGAGATACTGTGTTATGGCTGTGTTTAAAATGTTCCAGTGTTATGCCAAGCATTTAATGCACTAACATTTAGTCTTCACGGTGGCCCTACAATGTTGATATTATTGTTCTTGTTTTTAGATAATGATCTTGAGACTCAGAAACAATAAGTTCTTGACCAGGGGCATGAGCTAGCAAGTGGCAGAGCTGCAGGTGCAGAGCTATCAGGTCCCTGTTCTTTCCAGTTTCCCAGAGACGACTTTAAAAATTGCAAAATGAATCTACAACAACCATTTTGTACCATTTGTTCTGAAGAAACCCAGAGGAAATAAACTGTTTTTTATCTATTGCTATATAACAGATTAGTCTAAAACTTACTCGTGTAAAACAACAAACAACACTTATTATCTCATAGTTTCTGTGGGTCAGAAAATGGTTATTGGGGCTGGAGTGGTGGCTCAGCGGTTGTGGCGTTTGCTTGGCATGTGCAAGTATGCTGGTTCAAACCCCAAAATCACATACACAATGAAGTGTCGGAGCAACGAAGGCCACATTAAAAGCTGAATAAAGTTGATTCTGTCTCTCTCTGTCCCTTTTTTTCTCTCTCTTTTTTTAAACGAGAGAGGGAGGGATTGGGGATTTAGCTCAGTGGTAGAACACTTGCCTGGCATGCACAAGGCCCCCAGTTTGGTCTTCAGCCCTGAAAATAAATAAATAAATAAATAAAAAGGAAGGAAAGAAGGAGAAAGGGACAGTGAGAGAGGTCAGGGTGAGAAATTACAAGGGAAATAATAGGGAAATGGAGAAGAGGATATGGATATAAGAAACTGTAAGTATAATATATATATATTTTATTAGTGCATTATAGTTTTACATAATGTTGGGATTAGTTGTCACGTATTCCTAGATGCACACAATTCAGCAATACAATTTGTTCAGTGTCCCCCCACCACATCCCTGTACCTCCCTCCTCCCATCCCTTGATCCCTTGCCTTTCCTCTGGGTCCTATATTGTTCCTAAAAAACCCAAATACAGTGACATAATTCTTATACCTATGAAGAACATTTTATATATATATGGCTATAGTATATATAGTGACATTTATAACTGCTTGAAGTATACCTTGATTTATCTCAGTTCCAACATTTCCCCTTCTCCTCCCCTCCTGTCATCCCTTGTTATTCTTCAAAATATTTGACAATGGGATGAAACATTTATATTTTTGTACAGGTATGCAGCATAGCTTATTCCATTATCTTATGAAGTATCTTGCAATTGTATCTCATAAATATTAACATTTTGCATTTCTGTTCTATGAATCTAATACATGAGTTTGTCTACTCCCAAGCCTGGGGTTAGGTCCAGCCTCCACAAATGAGGGATACCATTCAGCCCTTGACTCTCTGGGTTTGGCTAACTTCGCTCATCATGATTTCTTCCAGTGCCATCCATTTCCCTTCAATAGATGCAATACCATTGTTTCTTAATAGCTGAGTAGAACTCCTTTGTATATATATACCAGAGCTTTTGGATCCATTCATCCAGTGAGGGGCATTTTGGGTTAGTTCCATAATTTAGCTATTATAAATTGAGCTGCTATGAACATGGATTTTGCTGTGTCACTGTAATGTGCTGATTCTAACTCTTCTGGGAAAATACCCAGAAGAGGGATAGCTGGATCATATGGTGGATCCAACCCTAATTTTTTGAGGAGTCTCCACACTGCGTTCCAGAGCAGCTGGACCAGTCTGCAATTTCACCAACAGTGTGCTAGTGTTCCTATCTCCCCACTACCCCTCCAGCATTTATTATTGTTTGTATTCTTCATCTTTGCCAGTCTGACTGGAGTGAGGTGAAATCTTAGGGTAGTTTTGATTTTCATTTCTCTGATTGCCAGTGATTTAGAACACTTTCTCATGTGTTCATTGGCTTGCTCGGTGTCCTCTGTTGAGAAGTTTCTGTTTAGCACTCTGCCCCATTTATTGATTGAATTGTTTGTGTTTCTGTTATTGAGTTTTTTGTAAATTTTGGATATTAATTCCCTGTTAGAGGGATCACAGGCCATGATTCTCTCCCATTCTGTAGGTTGTCTTTTGACTGTTTGATTATTTCCTTGGCTGTACAGAAACTTTTTAGTTTAATGGCATCCCACTCGTTGATTTTAGACTGGTAATTCTTTCACTTTAGGATCCTTGTTGAGGAAGTTGTTGTCAACTCCCATATACTGGAGTGTTGGTCCTAATTTTTCTTCTAGCAGTTGTACGGTAGCTGGTTTAATTCCTAATTCCTTGATCCATTTAGAGTTGATTTTTGTGCACAGTGAGAGATAAGGATCTAATTTCAATTTTCTGCAATTGGCTGTCCAGTTTGTCCAGCACCATTTGTTGAATAGGCTGTCTCTCCTCCATGTTATATTTTGACCCCCTTTGTCTTTTTTTTTTTTAAAGAGAGGGACAGTGAGAGAGAGAGAGAGAAAGAGAAACAATTTTTGTTTAGTTTTTCGTGTGATGGTCTTTGCTCCGAGACTTCGCTGTGTACGTGGTACTGGAGTTAGAACTCATGTACTTGTGCATCCCGGGCAAGTGCCATAACTGCCGAGCCACTGCTCCAGCCCCCTTGACCCCCTTTGTCAAAGATCAGATGTTTAAAGATTTGTCTCAGAGTCTTCTATTCTATTCCATTGTTTTTCATTCCTATTTTGATAACAATATCATGCTGTTTTAGCACTACAGCTCTATAGTGTAATTTTAGATCTGATATTGCAAAACTACTTGTTTCTTCTTGCTTAGTAATGTTTTGGCTGTTCTGGGTTTCTTGTTGTTCCATATGAATTTGAGAATTGCCTTTTCTATATCTACAAAGAATGACATTGGAATCTTGATGGGGATTGCATTGAATCTGTACAGTGCTTTGGCAGAATGGCCATTTTAATTATATTAATTCTGCCTAAACAAGAGCATGGAACATCTTTCCATCTTCTCAGGTCTTCTGCAATTTCTGTTTTCAGTGTTCAGTAATTTTCATTGTAGAGGTCTTTTACTTTTCTTCTTAGATTAATTCCCAAGTATTTTATTCTTTTAAAGGAATAAAATGGGACCAATTGGAAAGGAATGGGACCAATTTCCTAATTTCTTTTTCTGCCTTAATATTAATTTATGGGTGTTGATCTTGTAGCCTGCTACTTTGCCAAATCTGTTTATTAGCTCTAGTAGTTTTCTGGTGGAGTTTTTTGGATCTTCCAGATATAGGATCATGTCATTAGCAAAGAGAAATAGTTTGACTTCCTCCCTTCCTATTCTTATCCCTTTGATCTTCCTCTTGCCTGATTTCTCCAGCCAGGGTCTTGAGGACTATATTGAATAAAAGTGGTGAAGCTGGCAGCCTTGTTTTGTTCCCGAGTTCAGTGGAAATGCTTTCAACCTTTCTCCATTTAGTATTATACTAGCTGAGGGTTTGGCATATATGGCCTTTACAAAGTTAAGTTCTTTTGATCCCTATTTTCTCTAGAGTTTTGAGCATAAATGGGTGCTGGATTTTATTGAAGGCCTTTTCTGTATATATTGAGATGATCATATTGTTTTTGTCCTTAATTCTATTTAAGTGATGAATTGCATTTATTGATTTGCATATGTTGAACCAGCCTTGTGTACCTGGAATGAAGCCCACTTGATCATGATGAATTATTTTCTTGATGTGTTTTTGAATGTGGTTTGCAAGAACCTATTAAGGATTTTTGCATCAATATTCATGAGGGATATTGGTCTGCAATTTTCTTTTTTTGATGTGTCTTTGTTGGGTTTTGGTATTAGAGTTATGGTTGCTTCATAAAAAGTGTTTGGGAGAGTTCCCTCTGTTTCAGTTTCTTCGACTAGCTTCATAAGGAGAGGCATTAGCTCTTCTTCAAAGGTGTGGTAAAACTCAGAGACTCCATCAGGTCCTGGGCATTTCTTCTTTGGAAGACTTTTGATTACTGTATGGATTTCGGTACTTTTATTGGGCTATTTAGGATTTCAATGTCATCCTGTGTCAATTTGGGGATGTTGTATGTGTCTAGAAATTTGTCCATGTCATCCAGATTATCTGATTTAGAGGAGTATAGTTTTTCAAAATATGTTCTGATAATCTGTTAAATTTCAAGGGCATCAGTGGTGATCACCCTCTTTTCATTGGTGATTTTGTTGATTTGCTTTGATTCTCTCCTTCTTTTAGTTAGGTTAGCTAGGAGTCTGTCAATTTTATTTATTTTTTTTGAAGAACCAGCTCTTTGTTTTGTTGTTTTTTTATTGTTTTTTTGTTCTCCATTTAATTGATTTTAGCTTTGATCTTAATTATTTCCTGTCTTCTGCTGGCTTTCGGATTAGACTGTTCTTCGTTGTGTAGAGATTTGAATTGGTGCATAAGCTTATTTATTAGGGATCTCTCCTGATTCTTAATGTGGACACTCAGTGCAATAATGTTTCCCCCTACAAATGCTTTCATGCTGTCCCAGAGGTTTTGATATGTTGTATCTTCATTCTCATTCTTTTCCAAGAATTGCTTAATTATTGTTCTCATGTCTTCTTGGATCCATTCTTCATTTAATAGAGTGTTATTCAATCTCCACATATATGTGTGTTTTGTGCCATGGTTTTTGCTATTAATTATTAAGGTCATGGCATCACAGTCTGATAGATACATGGAATAATATCTACTTTTTTATATTTGCTGAGATTTCCTTTGTGAACTAGAATATGATCTATTTTGGAGAAGGATCCATGTGCTGCTGAGAAGAAGGGATACTCTGCTAATTTGGGGTGGAATATTCTGTAGATGTCTGTTAAGTCTGTTTGATGTATGGTGGTGTTTAGACTGGAGATCTCTTTATTGTTTCTTTGCTTTGATGATCTGTCTATTGGTGACAGAGAAGTGTTAAAGTCTCCCAGTACTATTGTTTTGAGGTCCACAAATGGTTTTATATTTTGGAGTATTTTTTCCACATACTTGGGAGCACTGGTGTTTGGAGAGTATATATTTACTATGGTTATTTTCTCCTGTTGTATCGTTCCCTTTACTAGAATGTAGTGGCCTTATTTATCTCTTTTGATAAATTTATGTTTGAAATCTACTTTCTCAGGTATAAGATTTGCAACTCCAGCTTGCTTTCTTAGGCCATATGCCTGGTAGATTTTTTTGCATCTTTTCACCCTTAATTTGTGGGTGTCACTGGCTATAACATAGGTTTCCTGTAAGCAGCATATTGTTGGATTTTGTTTTTTGATCCAATCTGCTAATCTGTGTCTTTTGATTGGTGCATTGAGACCATTCACATTCAGTGTTAGAATTGTTATGTGGTTGTGGTTCATATTCATTGTGTTCTATTAGTAAATTCTGTGCCGTCTTAATTGTCTATTGATAGTATGTACCTTTATTGAATTTCTTGTTTGTGGGTTTTGAGGAATATTAGCTTGTACTTCTATCTGGAGCTTATCTTTAAGAATTCTTTGTAATCCTGGCTTTCTGTTCACAAATGCTGCAAGTTTGTTCTTATCATGAAAAGTTCTTATTTCCTCCTCACATTGAAGCTAAGTTTTGCTGAGTATAATATTCTTGACTGCATTCAGGCATTGAAAGATCTCCTTCCATTATCTTCTCGCTTCCAGAATCTGAACTGAAAAATCATATGTAATTCTTTTTGGTTTGCCTCTGAATGTGATTTGGCATTTCTCCCTTGCTGCTTTCAATATTCTTTCCTTGATTTCCCTGTTGTACATTCTGAATATGATGTGTCTTGGTGACACATCATTAGGCCTATTGGGTGTCCTATAAGCTTCCTGGATTAGCATATCTGATGCTATTTTTATGTGGGCAAAATTTTCTTTAGCAATTTCCTTGAGAATGTTCATATCCCATTCATTTGTGTTTCAGTTTCTTCCCATATCCCAATTACTCTTAGATTGTTTTTTTTCATTTTATCCCAGACATTTAAAAAATTCTGTTCTTTTTCTGTGAGTTTTTTTCTTTTTTGTCATCCATGTGCTGTAGCTTGCTCAGCCTGTCCTCGTTGTCAGCAGATCTTTCTTCAAGAGCTGAGATTCTATTTTCTATAGAAGTTATTCTATTATTAAATTCTTCCATGGTTCCTCTCATGTCATTGACTGCAGATTTTAGCTGTTACTTCCTTTTTGAGTATGTCTATTTCTTTGATAATAGTCTTTCATTTCTTGAGTTTTCTCACTTAGTCCCTTCATTATATCTTCTTTTAGTTCTTTGTTCCTTTTAGTAATCAGATCACTGATGATATTTCCAAGATTTCATCTTGGCCCCTATTTGTGGCATCCTTTTTGGGGGAGTTTTGGGTTTGAGTTGAACTTCTCCTTGTTTGATTCTTCATTTTTGAAGGGCTTCTTTTGGATCTCTAATTGAGATTTCCTGAGAGGAAGGTAGGCAGTTCTTCAGATGGTTTTTCTTTGCAAGTCAAATGGTCAGATCAGCCACCAACTCTTTGATGATCACCTTCTTCCAGATGCTGTTTCTGCCTGGGTCCTTGTGTTGCTCTACCTTTTGGTTCCAGGCTCAAAGTTGCAAATCTGAACCTACCAAAGTATAGATCTACCTTTCAGCGTGACTCAGAAAGACCCCAACAGGAATGTGGGGTGTGGGTAGGTAGGGCTGCTCCAAGCGGGGAACTTCCCCTGGTTTGTCCTGAGCAGGGCTGCTATGGATGGGGGTCCTACTGGTGGTGTCCTGAGCCTGAACACATTGTCTTGCTGACAAACATTCTAAGACTTTACATAGCCTAGGCTGACATTTAAGGCTGTGTATACTCTGGCTGCAAATTTATTTTCTACACCCCTCCCTTGTCTGCTTGTGTTCTAGCCATGTACACTTGTTGCTTTTTTTCTGCCTGGAATAGTCTTTCCTCCTTCATTGCTGAATGAGTCACAGTAAAACCTAACCTTTAAGGACTCCTCAAATGTCATTTTTTTCCAGGAAACTTTTTCCCTTCTTGGAACCCCACTAAGACTGTTGCCTACATCTTTCTTTTGGCACTTGTCACCCTCTTCCTTGAATTGTCTTGCCTACCACCAGTTTACTCTCAGGAGCCGTGTTAATTTATCTTTGTGCTTTCTGTGCATTAGTATCTGGAATGCTGCTGGTGCCCACTACATATTTGTTGATGCTAAAAGTCAGGGCTGAAAGTCAGACTTTGAAGTGTACGTTCATTGAGGGGTTTTCAAGATGTTGTCGTAGTGCTTATTAACTTACATATCTGGATCTATTTGGTGTTAATTGAACTGTAAAATGTACTGGTGGCATCAAATTGACATGAGTGGAAAAAGTAAAAGGTTGGTGTTGTACACACATACCCACAATGTAATATTATTCAGCCTTAAAAACAAAAGAAATCGAGGTTGAGGATTTAGCTCAGTGGCAGAGTGCTTGCCTAGCATGCGCAAGGCCCGGAGTTCGGTCCTCAGCCCTGAAAAAACAAAAACAAAAACAAAAGAAATCCTGTCATTTGTGACAAGGATGAACCTGGAGAACACTGTACCAGGTGAAATACATCAGACCAGAAAGACAGATACTGCATGGTCTCACTTTTATGTGGAAACTAAAGTTGAGCTCATAGAAACAGGGTAAAAGGATAATTGCCAGGGGCTAAATGGTGGAGAAAGTGAGGAGATGCAGGTCAAAGGATACAAGTTTAAGCTAGAAGATGAATAAATTTCTTCTTGAAACTTGCTGAGAGAGTAGATTTTTTTCAGTATTCTCAATACATATACAAACTATGAGCCATTGGTTTTAATCTCTAGCACTACAAAAGCAAAAAGGAGGTAACTATGTAAAGTGATGGGTATATTAGTTGATTGTGATAACATTTTGTATTGTATACATCTATCAAAATATCAGATTGACTAGGTGCAGTGGTGCACACCTATAATCCCAGCAGCTTGGGACTGAGGCAAAAGGATCTTAAATTCAAAAACAGCCTCAGCAATTTAGAGAGGCCCTAAGCAATGTAGGGAAACTCTGTTTTAAATAAATAAGTAAGGGGGCTGGAGCGGTGGCTCAGCGGTTTCGGCGCTTGCCTGGCAAGCACGAGGACCCGGGTTCGAACCCCAGCACCACGTACACAACTAAGTGTTAGAGCAACTAAGGCCATGTGAAAAACTAAATAAAGTTGTTCCTCTCTTTCTCTGTCTCTCTCACTGTCCCTCTCTCTTTAAAAAAAAAAAAAATAAAATAAAATAAAATAAATAAGTAAGGCCGGGGGTGTAATCCCCAGTAACAAAATAAATAAATAAATAAATCAGATTGTATACTTAAATCAATTTCTGTTTGTCAATTGTGCCTCAATAATATTGGTAAAACAAAGCTATAATGGCTTCTATTTTTTTTTTTTTTAAAGAGAGAGGGACAGTGAGAGAGAAAGAGAGAAACTATTTTTATTTCATTTTTCATGTGGCCTTCGTTGCTCTGAGACTTCATTGTGTACGTGGTGCAGGGGTTTGAACTTGCATATCTGCACATGGTGGGCAAGTGCTGCAACAGCCCAGGCCACTGCTCCAGCCCCTACAATGGTTTCTTTGATAGGAACAAAAAAAAAAAAAAGATTATTTTAGATTACTTGAAACCAAGAAGCTAAGTTGAAAATAAAGTAAATAAGCAAATGAATATAAATTTGTCTATTCTGAATTTATTAACCTAAATTGCTGAATTTAGTATTTCAGGTCCTTAAAATCATTTGGCTGAAATTGTCCTAATTTTCTTTTAATAATTACCTTGATTACCTTATTTTATAAAAATCTATGTTAATTTTTTATGTTTACAAATAACTGTACCTGGCAGTTTAAAACACTTTAAATCTCACCAGGCAGCTTTGGAGGCTAAGGCAGGAGAATCACAAGTTCAAGGCCAGCCTTGGCAATTTAGTGAGACCCTGTCTCAAAATAAAATATAAAAAGAGCTAGGGATGCAGCTTAGTGGTAGAACATCCCAGGTTCAGTCCCCAGTACTCTAAAATCAAAGAAAAAAATTTACATTTCAATTACATTAATTAATACAATCTTAGAACATTCCCTCTTCTCTGAGTCTTAGAATTTTAGTCTGTAAAATGAGGACATTAAACTAGATGATTTCAAACTTTTCTTCACTTTATGAGTCTGTGATGGTAATTATGGGTATTATGATCTTCCTTCTAATAAAGCTGGCAACGATGTTCCTCACATAACCAGGACTAAGGTAATCCATTAATAATGGAATATGGTTTAGGCGATAGTTATTTCCATTTTGTTAAGCTTGGGTAGGTAGCTAAGTAATCAGTTTAGTATTGTTTTCTGTTTTTATGTCCTCAGAAGCCAAGCAAAATATATAACTACTTTAAATATGTGTGTTTCTTGCTGAGTGAGGTAGTGCACGCCTGTAATCCCAGCTACTTGGGAGGATAGCAAATTGGAGCCCAGCCTGGGCAGTTTAGTGAGACCTTCAGCAACTAAATGAGACCCTGGCTTTTTCTTTTTTTTTTCTTTCTGGTACCAGGGATTGAATCCAGGGTGCTTAATCACAGAGCCACATCCTCAGCCCTTTAACAAGGTCTCAAAATAAAAAATAAAAAGTTGTTTAGGACATCTCTTAAGCTGCTGAGGCTGGCTTTGAACTTGCCATCTTCCTGCCTCTGCCTCCTGAGCCGCTAGGGTTGTAGGCATGTGCCACCACACCTCAAGAGATCCTGTCTTAAAGTAAAAAATAAAAGACTAGGGATGTAGCTCAGTGGTAGAGCACCCCTGGTTTAAATCCCCACTACCGCAAAAATAAATAAAGATTATATGGGGGTGGGTCATATTTTTGGTATGGTTAAAAAGGTTCCTAGTAGATGTGCTCTCCAATAAACAATAAATTCTGGACAAAAAAATAAAGAAAACAAATCCCACAGGTATAAGGCAAGAGCTGAGGAGCTGGAACTTGAAGTAGGTACTACTGTGGGACGGCCCAGCCTGTGCAGTACAGGGTGGCTAAGCATTTACGTTTGAATATTTTTGTATTAACACAGGAGTTTTAGTGGGGGGCACCTCATATCCCAATCATAAACAGATAGTGTCTCTTTTCATACTCCTTCAATCTGAAATTGCCCTGTGATCTGCTTTGGCCAACAGATACATTGGAAGTAACTTCTGAAGCCTAGACCTCAAAAGACTTCACACATTCCACTCTTAGTCCCTTGGGACCTGTCAGTTCCAGGTCTGGGAGCTAGGCGGTCCTGCTGGAGAGCCACATAGAGAACTGAGGCACCTGGCTGACCACCCAGCCCCCCAACTACATGAGAAAGGAAAGTCATGGTCTGGATGACTGTAGCCAAATGAGCAATTCCAGGAGAGACCATCAGAAGAACTGCCCAACGGAACTGCCCAGCTCAGCTAAAATTACAGAGCTGTGCGTTAATAAATGGTTGTTCATTTAAACCTTTATGTCTTGTGGTGGTTTTTTATGCAGAAATAGCCAAATCACAGGATATCAATTGGGGGCAGGGAGAAAAGGGCTTCCTGTGTGGGGAAATAGCCTGTCTCCCTAGGATTGCATTTGTTTTCTTTTCTGGAACTGGGTTTGAGGGGTGCTTAACCACTGAGTCATATCCCCAGCCCCCTGCCCCACTTTTTTTTTTTTTTTTTTTGGAGACTGGGTCTCGCTAAATTGCTTAAAGCTTTGCTGAGCTGCTAAGGTTGGCTTTGAACTCACAATCCTCCTGCCTCAGCTTCCCAAGCAGCTGGGATTATGTTGTGTGCCACCACACCTGGCAGGATTGCATTTCTTGACTTGGCTGTCTGGAGACTGGATTGTCACCCCTTGCTGCTCCCTTAAGGAAGCGCCGTACCTGGGCCTGTGTGCCTGTTGGACAAGCTCATTGTCTGTATTGGACTTGGGGTTCACAGAGAAATGGAAGTCAACCCTCTTCAAAAGAAAGAGAGGTGGTGAGTAAGCAGCCCTCTTCTAATAACTTTACATCTGGACAAGGATATGTGTGCCCATGTCTGTGTGTAGCCGGAATCAACCCTGTAATCGATATCTGCCACTTCTGTTCTTGAATCTGTGTGATGCTTTTACTTTCCAAACATCTTTCTACTTGTTTTGCACAGTTGTTTTGTTTTACTTTATTTTATTGGGTGCACTACCACTGAGCTACATCCCCAACCATTTTTATTTTTTATTTTGAGATGGGCCTGAATAAATTGCTGAGGCTGGCCTTGCCTCAGTGTCCAGAGTTTCTGGGATTACAGGTTTCCGCAATGGTGCCTGGCTTGGTCATTTGCCATTTTATCCACACCTCTAGTATAGCTCTACAGAATAAACTTCAAGCACTAATGAGGCTCCAGAGAGGATTTATATCCATAGATGTTGCTTGTACTCCAGGAGGTCCTGATTCTAAAAACTCTGCCCTTGGAAGGTTGGAAAGAGATTGGAAGTGAATGTGAGTGAAGCAATCTACTGTTAGCAGTTTGGCCAAATGGTGGTGCTGTAAGCCAGAGAATCTAAGCCCAGCATTATTAGCCCAAGATTAGATTTGAACAGCTGTCTCTGCACCTAGGAGGTCACCAGGGGGCAGAGGAAGATGAGAGTTGCTTCTAAAGGACTCCTGGAATCACCAGTCAAAGGTGCCATCTGAGGTCTTTCAACAAAAGGGATGGTTTTAACAATGAAATACCAGGGACAAAACATAATAACTTAAACAGGTGCTGGTCTTGGATTGAAATGCTTAAAGAGACAGCTCAAAGTGGCTCCCCAAACTCAGCCGTCAGCTGAGAAAATGAAACTCATTATCTCACTACATTCTTTATTTTCCTCCCTCTGTCCTGCTTCCTTTTCCATACTAAAGGGAAGATCAAGGAGACAGATTCCTGAGGCTGAGGTAAGAAGGGGCTAACTGAGGGGTGTGCATGCATGCACTTGTGTGTGTGTGTGTATGTGAGAAAGAGAGAGAGAAAGAGAGAGAGAGACAGACAATTGGCATAAAGGATCAAATCAGGGGCTAGAGTGGTGGCTCAGCGGTTACAGAGCTTGCCTGGCATGTGTGAGGACGCAGGTTCAACCCCAGCCCCACGTACACAACCAAGTGTCAGAGCAACGAAAGCCATATGAAAACCTAAATAAAATATCAATTTTCTCTTCCTCTCACTTTCTCCCCACCCTGATAGGCTGGCGTGTGGCAGAAGACTAAGGGGTTATGGTGATTATATGAAGACCTTCTGTTAGGAAGGTGTTGTGGTAGTAGAAAATATGGCTGCAGCCTGGACACAGCATGTAAGCAGGGAGAAGAGAGAAGGATTGGACATACTTTGGAAGTAGACTTAGCAATTCATTAGATGTGATGGATGGGGAGAGGGGTGAGCAAGAAGTATGTGTCAAATATAATTCCCAGAATGGCTGTGCTGCTTGGTGGTGGAGTGCTTGCCTAGTGTGTGTGAGGCTCAGTATTCAATTCCCAGCACTGTGGGGGGAGATATATCTGACTCCCAGATTTCCAATATGAGCAATTGGATGGATGGTTTGTCATTTTCTTTAATTTTTTTTTTTTATGTTGGTACAGGGTCTCTTTAAGTTGCTTAAGGCCTCACTAAATTGCTGAGGCTGACCTTAAACTGACCCTGGTGTGAACCACCCCTGCATAATTTGTTTTCTTTCTTTTTTTTCTTTCTTTCTTTCTTTCTTTCTTTCTTTCTTTCCAGACAGAGAGAGAGAGAGAGAAAGAGAGAATCAATTTTGTTTATTCATCTGATTTTTTGTTTCTCCAATATCCAGTTGTGTATGTGGTGCTGGGGTTCGAACTTGGGTCCTTGCACATGCCAGGCAAGCACTCCAATTGCTGAGCCACCGCTCTAGTCCTACTTTGTCATTTTCTATGTGAACCATAATTAAGAAAGAGCTGGCAATAGGGCTGGAGAGGTGACTAAGTGGTGGAGCGCTTGCCTGGCACGCATGAGGACCTGGGTTTGATCTCTAGCACCACATACACAACTAAGGGTCGGAAAAAAACAAAACAAAACAAAGCAAAGAAAAAGATGAAAAAATAGAAATATTAACTCTCTCTTCAAAAAGAAAAAAAAAGAAAGAGCTGGCTGGAGTAAGACCAATAATTCAGTTTTGAACAGGTTAACTTTGAGACATCTAAGAGACATTTAAAATGAGGCATCAAGTAGAAAGCTTTATAGGCTGTTTCGGAAAGGCCTGAGTTGGAAAACTGAGCACCAAAACCACAAATAATCCAATCACTAAAAGGGTTAGGAAACCAAATAGAAACTTCTCAACAGAGGAAGTCCAGAAAGCCAATAAGTATATGAGAAAATGCTCTACATCACTAGCAATTAGAGAAACAAATCAAAACTTCACTGAGATTCTACCTCACTCCAGTCAGAGTGGCAAAAATGAAGAATATGAACAATAACAGATGCTGGAGGGGTTGTGGGGGGAAAGGAACACTAACACACTGCTGGTGGGACTGCGAAGTGGTACAGTCACTCTGGAAAGCAGTGTAGAGACCCATCAAAAAACTAGGGTTGGAACCACCTTATGACCCAGCTATTGCCCTCCTGGGTATTTTCCCAAAAGAGCTAGAATTGACATACTACAGAGACACAGCTGCATCAATGTTTATAGCAGCTCAATTTACAATAGCTAAACTATGGAACCAACCCAGATGCCCCTGGCTGGATGAGTGGATTCTAAAACTGTGATATGTATATATACAATGGTGTTCTACTCAGCTATTAGAACAATATAATGCCTTTTTCAGCCAAATGTATGGAAATGTAAAAAAATATGCTGAGTGAAATATCCCAAACTCAGAGATTTAAGGGCAAAATGTTTTCTCTCATATGTGGAAGCTAGAGTAAAACCTAAGACAGAAAGATAGTCAGCTGAGTTTACATAATAAATTCACCTTAGTTGAAACTTCACATAAACTGGGGGAACCATAACTATGAAGGTGGGGGGAGAAGG